>MU227515.1:1191800-1204855 GCA_018584345.1 Thuja plicata
ATTGTCTATTAATAGACAACATTACGTAATCATGGTGGCGGTTATGAAAAGATGGGAAGTTGTGTAACTACCCACGAATCTCTTAAAAGAGACATCAATGTAATTGTGAAGTAGGGGGGAGAAGTTATGAGAGAGAGAGAGAGAGGAAAGATTAAAAAGAAGAGTCGGCTCTCTAGCTAAAGACCAGAGAGCCAAGCATGTTGTATATGCAGTTAGCCTTTTAATAAATTTTGGCTTCTTTAATTTTCTTGTTTGTAATCCTGTCATCTCTCTCTTTTGCATGTCCATCTTTTGTGAAAATTTGAGTATAAAGATTTATGTTAATGCAGATCAGTTTCAAGATAACATTGGTTGATTATCTCTATGTTCCTAGATTCCAAGTTGTAATGGAAGGATTCGGTAATGAACATGACTATCAGTCGATATTAAAGAATCTGGTTTGATTCATGTATTGGGTTCTCGAGTTGTTAAAAACCTTGAGTGCATTAAGCATGAAAAATGGTTTTTAGAACCGTTATGCAATTATTGTGTGTAGAATCTTGCATCGGCTTCGAAGGTGGAGTTGCGTGGAGCCCGAGCAAAGATTGCAGTGACAGACATGATTAGGAAGAGTTGATGATTATGAAGAGTCATGGCCACAAACTCGGACATGAAAGGTGCCGAGCATATCATTATATGATGTGTTTGAGTTTTGGAAAGGAGGACTTTGAAACAGTGAAAGGGGTGGTGGATATGTTATATACATGCATGCTCGTTATCAAGTTAGTTGTGCCCGTGAAGGTGGCTGAGATACATGGTTGCCGAGTTGTGTGTGTTTGGTACAATTGAATGATATCAATTATCATTCCTGCAGTGACCAACGAGTTCCATCATTGTGTTTGAGCAATGTATGGCTTGTGTTTGAACATAGAAAAGGAGGTGGATGAAACATTTGTATGGAAATGGCCGAATGTTATCAGATGACCAAGTGTGATCTTTGAAATTTGATATTGTTAAGTATGAGTGGATACACACTGACCATGACCAGTTATGGTTATCATTTGTAGGGTTTGTTGAGTATGAAGAATGTTAGTATATGAATCGACTAAGGAGTTTGTGGACCTCCAAGTCGATAATCAAAGAGAATGGCAAAGAAGCATGCAGATTTAAAGAATATATTGAAGAGTTTACAAATTGTAGGAATTGGAAGATTTTCCTCCGCATCACTCCCATACCCAAAGCAAACAATGATAATAGCAAGGGTTGGCAATGGAATTCAAAAACTCAAAGAACATTCACTCCTTTGGGAGAGCCTCTCGAGACTATTTTGAAAACACTATTAGACAACAAGGTTCTCGCAATCCTAGATTCCAAACCATGGGAACCAATAGTCAAACTAAGGTGGTGGGATGATAATTCCTATTGTTTCATTCACAAAAACAAAGGACACAAAACTAACAACTGCCTTAAGCTCAAACATGTCATCCAAGACATCATTGAAGGAGGAAAAATCAAAGTGGACGGACACACTACCAATGAAGATCACACGACATTTAACAAACCATTCCCTAAATATGAGAAAGGGGAGGCATCTAAAGGGAAAGGTAATGAAGTAAACTACACCTCTTCCAATAATGATAATGTGATCAATATGTTAGACATTAAAACTGAATCAGTTAATGTGGCCACAATCAAAGGTGTTTCTATCCAATCAAATGTAGTGACTCAGAGCCAAGCACAGGTCATGATCAAAGGACCCAATTCCTCCTCAAAACCAAAATCAACATCAAAGGTTCCTATTGTTACTATCCCTAAAATAGCGGAAAACACGCGGTTACTATTGCTGCAACAAAGTATAACTTGGTGGACCAATTGCAATGAACCTCTGCCAAAATTTCCATTTTTGAGTTGCTTAAAATATCCACAGTGCATAGGGAAATCTTGGAACAAGACCTACATGCCACAAATGTCCCAAAAGACATTGATATATGTTAGGAATAAGGTGTCTCAACCTTGTATATTTCCTTACATTTGATATTTTCCAAATGTCGGCACTTTGGACAATGTGTAAGGTAATCATGACTGAAATGGTTATGATGGATTCCTATGATGGTCATTAATATTTGTAAGAGGTAATTAAGGAAGTTTTGATGACGGGTGAAGACGTGCAAGACATGTGGCAACTAATCAGTTGAGTACTATACACTCTTCTGCAATCGTGGGGTACGGGGAATGGTAAAACCCTAATATGGCTGCCTTTGGAAGTTTCCCTTAAAAGTGAAGTGCATGATATAAGCATTTTTTAGGGTTGCGAATCTGAGAGAAGTTAGTGTATTGTTGGAACACTTTTATGCTGCCGAATTTTTCTTCAAGTGTCGATTATCTCCTAAAAGAACTTGCATTGTAAGTGTATTGTAAACAGTATTAGTTTTGATTAATACATTGTGCAAGTTTTGGAGTGCAGGGGTTTTTTACCGAAAGGTTTTCCCCAGGGTAAATCATTGTGTCATTCTCATTTTTCTATGTATTCATGTTATTGTATTATCTTTCTATGATTGCTAAGGGTTAAATCTGAATTTGCATGATCCTCTTATCAGGAGTTTAGCGTAGAGAACTATTTTTTGCACACTTAGTTTCCTTTCAGTTGGTATCAGAGCCTGGTCAGTTTTGGTTCTATTTGTTAGGGTACGGGATTTTTGAGCTAATCTCTAGTTCAATGGGAGTATTGTTGTAGAGTACTCATAACCTTATTGCAAGAAGAGATGGTAGGCTCTTCATATAGTAGAATGGAGGTGGAAAAGTTCAATGGCACAAACTTTGAGTTGTGGAAACTCAAGATGGAAGACATGCTCATAGACCGTGATGTATTGGCAGCGGTTGATAATGATATCAAACTAGTAAACATGCCTCAAGCATATTGGGATCTCAAGGATCAAAAAGCTAAGGGTCTCATAAGACTCTGTCTAGCAGATTTTGTTCTCCTGAATGTTCTCGATGAGAAGACCGCAAACAAATTGTAGACACGGCTTGGGTCTGTGTATTAGGCCAAGTCCTTGGTGAACAGATTCTTCCTAAGAAAGAAGCTATATTCTCTAAGAATGGAGGAAGGAGGATCTGTTACAAATCACCTAAACATGTTTAACATGCTGATTGCATAGTTGACATCAACTGGTGTCAAGTTGGAAGAGGAGGATCGATGTATGACCCTGCTATGTTCCTTGCCAGATTCATGGGACCATCTTGTGATGGCCCTAGGGAGTACTATTATCACTTTCCAAATGGATGATGTGGTGTCCTCACTATTATCTGAAGAGATGCAAAGAAAGACTTCTAATTCAACCAAGGAAGCCCTTCCTATTTGCGGTAGATCCAATGATAGAGGAAAGAAAAATGACAATAAGTCTGAAAAGGGTAGATCCAAATCCCGTGGGAAATCAAAAACTCCTGGAAAGTCTAAGGTAACATGTTGGAACTATGTTAAGACTGGGCACTTTCATAAGGACTGCAAAGAGCCAAAGAAGAAGAAGAAAAGCCTAGATTTAGATTCTGAAAAATTTCAAGAAGATGGCGATGCTTTTATCGCAGCCTCGACCACTCATGCATCTGATGATGTGTGGCTGATTGACTCAGGTGCTTCTTTTCACATGACCTCTCATCAAAGTTGGTTCTCAAAGTATGAGGAGTTTGATGGTGCAAAGGTGTACCTAGGTGATGATTCTCACCTAGAGATAGTTGGACAAGGAAGAGTCACTATCAGATTCCCTGATGGACGAGTAAAGGAGATCAACGGGGTAATGCACATCCTAGGTTTGGCATGAAACCTGTTATATGTAAGTATGTTGAATGATGCAGGTGTGCAAGTTGTTTTTTTGAAAGATGGATGCAAGATGATTAGAGGAGCTATAGTGCTCATGAAAGGTACTAGGAGAGGTACCCTATTTCAGTTGGATGCTTGCACTTCATAGTGCAATAGTTCTTATGTCTCAAGGAAGAGAGAAGCAGTCACTTCATCTCCACCATATGAACTAGCAATGAAGAAGTCTATTGTAATGGGTTCCAATGGTTGTGCAGCAAGTGTACCTAAGGGTGCTAACACTTTGGAAGGAACACTTTGTGCAGAAAAGGCAATGTTGTGGCATATGAGATTTGGCCACATTGGTGAGAAGTGTCTCAGAACCCTGAAAAATAAAAACCTTGTTGAGGGGTTAAATGATTGTAGTCTCGAGTTTGACTTCTGTGAACACTATGTTTATGGTAAGCAAAATCGTGTTTAGTTTTACTCCAGTTCTCAAAAGTCTTCTAGTATTTTGGATCTTATCCATTCAGATGTGTTTGGTCCTGTTAAAGTTCCTTCACTCTCCAAATATGTATATTTTGTATCTTTTATAGATGATTACAGTAGAAGGACATGAATTTATTTCCTTAAAAGCAAGACACAAGTTTTTGGTCGATTCAAGGAATTTAAAGCTCTCGTAGAGAATCAGACTGGTAAAAGAATTAAGTGTGTGAAAAATGACAATGGTGGTGAGTTTTGTTCGGTAGAGTTTGAACAGTTCTATAAAGAACAAGGGATCGAGAGGCATAAGAAAACTCCTTATACCCCACAACAAAATGGAGTTATAGAAAGAATGAACATAACACTGATGGAGAAGGCTAGGAGTATGCTTAGTGGAGCTAGCCTCAAACAAAGGTTTTGGGTTGAAGCTGTGGCCTTTGCTTGCTATCTGGTTAACATATCTCCTACATCAGCTCTTGTTGGAAAGACACCCATGGAGGTGTGGTCTGGTAAGAAGCCTTCAGTTAGACATCTTCATGTTTTTGGTTGTGAAGCTTATGCACATGTGCCTAAGGAGAGAAGATCTAAGTTGGAAAATGATGCAAAGTGGCAAGCGGAAGCCTTCAAACAGTGAACAATTGGTGAGTTTCAATGCCTCAAACTACCCAACTGAAGAACCAAGTGCTCAATACTTATCACAAGTATGGTAAGGACTAGGGAAAATGGTTATCACAACCCAAACACCTAAGGCAACCTAACCACTAGGCTACACCAAGTCCTAAGCACCATCAATTAAGAAGATACTAAGAGGTCTCCTTAACCCAAAAGACAACCAAACCCCATGAAACAACTTATAAGACCAAGGGTGGCCTATAATCACTATTTTGGCCTATTTAGGTCCTATTCCCTTAGTTCCAATGGTTATTTCATTCAAAAGCAACCCATAGCACTAAGTTGCTTCACAAACCAAGGATTTGGCTTGTAGCCCTTCCTAGAAGGAAATTTGAACATAAGTCAAAATTCTTACAAATGAGATATTGAATTGTTTAGGGATTCTGATACCCTTTGTGGTTTTACAAAACATATCTAAGCACCAGGGAGTGGCGACAAATAGGAGTCACTGATGTTCCAATGTTAGACTGGGCTAATAGGCCTAATTAGGTCTCCAAATGCACTACAAGTGCTCTTTCTCCTAAGCCAATGCACAAAATAAGTATGGGGGCATGTGTGGACATACAAAAGAACTCAAAATCCAATTTTAGGAGTCTTGGTGAATCCCCAACTAAAATTTATGGTGACTGTCCTAAGTCACAAACTGGTGCACACATAGAGATGTACACCTAGGGCTTTGTGGAAAAACCAACTCCCTACAAAAATCCACCTCTAACCTGCATATTTTGAAAGTGCATAGACAAAGGTTGAATTCCACCAAGGGGCATCAGATTCCCATGGTGGAATTGGGTCAAAAGATCAAACCCTCTCAGAATCCTGCTGGAGACCTTCAATCCAGGCAAGCCCACAAGAAACATTGATATCTCTCAAACTAAGATGAATCAGAACATGAATCAAATTGCAGATGAAATTAGATTGGATGAACAACCTTTTGGTCTCAAATATTCATGCACACTAGTGTGTACCCATCCGTACTAGTCACTGTTCCTGAGAATTATAGAGAATTGGTTTATTTTTATTGATTCAAAATGCCAAAATTACACATCTCCCTTCCACCCACCTAAAATGGATTATTGAAGGCTTCCCCCATCAGTTACAACCAAATTTTAAACCATCTGACCATTTGGGGCTTGATTACAACTTTTGGCAAGAAGTTGTTAAAGTTGCTAAGCAACTTTTACAACATTTTTGCAACTTTTGAAAAGTAGGAGACCAAACTTGGTCTAAACCTAACCTAGTGATCCAACATGGATCAAAAACATCAAAAACATGAAAATAACTAAAATCCTATGATTCTAGGCCCATTGACCACTTTTGACCATAGTTAGCGAGGGGCTTATAGTTGTGCCAATCCTGGAACTAGGCCTTACAACTTGGTCTAGGTGCCTGACTAATATATCTAAACTAAACTAGATGTGCTTAGGATTCTTAAGGGCATTGCTTGTTGAGTCTAGTGTAGGTGCTCCTGCACCAGAAAACAAGGTTGTAAATTGTATCTTCATCAGTTACAGTGTTGGTGTGAAAGGATACAAGCTTTGGGATCCTGTGATTGGTAAGGTGTTGTTTAGTAGAAATGTTATTTTTAGAGAGCTAACATCTTCTCCTATTGTGCTATAGCCAGATGAAAAAGAAATGAAAGAAGATGTTGTTCAGTTGCCTCCTACCCCTGAGAAGACTAAATATAGAGACCGTGATGGATCTGATGATGAGGAGAGCTCTAGAAGCTCTAAAAATTTAGAAGAAGAGGTAGAACAACCTCAACCTCAGCCCTTGAGGAGATCCATGAGAGAAAGAAAGCAGCCAGAGAGGTTTGGATTTTCTATTTTAGATTCCAGTTGTGCTTATACCTTGATTACAAACATTGATGAGCATAGATTTGTGAAAGAGGCTATAGGTATGGAAGATGTAGGTTACTGGATTGAGGCCATGGATGATGAGATGGCTTCATTGGAGAAGAACAAAACTTGGGACCTAGTACCTTTGTCTAAAGGACGGAAACCTATTGGAAGCAAATGGGTGTTTAAGAAGAAATTCTGTGCAGATGGTAGTGTTGAGAGGTATAAGGCTAGATTGGTTGCAAAGGGTTATTCAAAGGTGGAGAGAATTGATTATGGTGAAATATTATCTCTTATTGCAAAGCACATCCATTAGATTTCTATTATCTCTAGCAGCATTGTATGATTTAGAGGTAGAACAAATGGATGTGAAGACAACTTTCCTTCATGGTGATTTGGAGAAAGAGATCTATATGTCACAGCCTGAGCACTATATTCAGAAAGGTAAAGAGTCTTTGGTTTGCAGATTAAAGAAGTCTCTGTATGGTTTGAAACAATCTCCTAGGATGTGGTACCTTAAATTTGATGCCTTTATGTTGTCGATTGGTTTTCTGAGATCGAAATTAGATCATTGTCTTTATTTCAAAGTTGACAATGATCACCTTCTTATTATTGCATTATATGTTGTTGATTGGGAAGGGTCTGGGTATGATTTCTGATTTGAAGTCTCAGTTGTCAGCATAGTTTGAGATGAAAGATCTAGGGGCAGCCAGTTATATTCTAAGTATGGAAATCAACAGAGATAGGTCTAACAGAAAAATTTGGTTGATTCAGAGCAAGTATATGAATTCTGTGTTGGACATGTTTAGCATGGCAGATTACAAACCATTGTGTGTTCCTGTTTCTATGGGAACAAAGTTATCTGTGGATGATTGTCCAAAATCTCCTAGTGAGGTGGAGGACATGAGAAAAGTACCTTATGCAAGTGCAATTGGAAACCTTATGTATGCTATGGTCTATACTAGACCAAACATTGCCCAAGTAGTGGGAGTCCTAAGTCAGTTTATGGCTAAAACTGGATGGGTACATTAGGATGCAGTTAAGAGAGTGTTCAAATATTTGAAGAGTACATCAAAGTATTCCATATGCTATCATGGAAACTCTTCTGGAGCTCTGCATTTAGTTTGTATTCATGGGTTTGTGGATTCATATTGGGCAAGTGACATTAACAACAGGAGATCCACCAGTGCCTATGTGTTCACTATGTTTGGTGGTGCCATCAGTTGGATGAGTAAGAGACAACCTATGGTCGCTTTGTCCATGACAGAATCATAGTACATGGAAGCTACTCATGCTTGTAAGGAATCCATTTGGCTTAGGAGGCTGTGTTCAGATGTTGGTATTAATGTAGGACATATTATAATTTGTTGCGACAGTTAGAGTGCTATTTGCCTTGTGAAGAATCCAACTTTCCATGCCAGAAAAAAGCACATTGATGTGCAGTTTCAGTTTGTGAGAGATATGGTAGAGGATGGAAAGGTAAGTTTGGAGAAGGTAGATACAGTAAAGAATGTTGCAAATGCATTGACAAAACCTATGGGCACAACGAAGTTCAGATGGCGTTTGGAGTCTATGGGCCTCTCGACCTATAGCAATTAAATCCTATTATTTCCTTTGGCTCTCACAAGGTGTTTGACAAGTGGGAGAATGTTAGGAATAAGGTGTCTCAACCTTGTATATTTCCTTACATTTGATATTTTCCAAATGTCAGCACTTTGGACAATGTGTAAGGTAATCATGACTGAAATGGTTATGGCAGATTCCTACGACGATCATTAATATTTGTAAGAGCTAATTGTGGAAGATTCAATGATGGGTGAAGACATGCAAGACATGTGGAAACTAATCATGTGGAGTAATGTACACTCTTTTGTAACCATTTTCTCAGAGAATGGTAAAACTCAATACAACTATCTTTGGAAGTTGCCCTAAAAAGGGAAGCGCATGATATAAGCATTTTTTAGGGTTGTGAATCTGTGTGAGAAGTTAGTGTATTGTTGGAATGTTTTTATGCTGCCAAATTTGTCTTCAAGTGTTGATTATCTCCTGACATAACTTGCATTATGTGTATTGTAAACAATAATAGTTTTGATTAATACATTGTGCAGGTTTTGGAGTGCTGGGGTTTTTTACCGAAAGGTTTTCCCCAGGGTAAATCATTGTATCATTCTCATTTTTCTATGTATGCATATTATTGTATTATCATTCTATAATTGCTAAGGGTTAAATCTAAATTTGCACGATCCTCTTCTCAGGAGTTTAGCGTAGGGAACTATTTTTCGCACACTTAGTTTCCTTTCAAATATTATTGCCTACCTAACTGACCAAACCATTCCCAATAATCTATCCCGAAATGAAAAAAGAGCCTTGATTAGAAAAACATCATGTTATGTCCTTATAATGAATAACTTATATCGATGAGGTCTCGACAGTACGCTTCTTAGATGTTTAGAACTCGAAGAGTCAGATCACATGTTAAAAGAAGTCCACAAAGGTGTATGTGGATCACATTTAAACGACTTTTCATTGGCTAAGAAACTACTCAGAGTAGGCTATTATTGGCCTACAATGGAAAAAGATGCTATTCACTTTTCAAAAACATGTCATAAATTCCAGACACATGGAAATCTCATCCATGCTCCCGCTAGAGAACTTATACCTTTCATTACACATTGGCCATTTCAGCAATGGGCCTTTGACTTGTTTGGACAAATATATCCTAATTCTTCAAATGGATGCAAGTTCATCATTACGACCACTGAATATTTCATGAAGTGGGTCGAGGCCATGCCGCTACTCAAAGCCACTGGCAAACAGGTGGCTATGTTCATTTTGAACTATATTATTTGTAGATATGTGATACCCTCTTCAATTGTAATAGACAATGGGGGCCAATTTAAAAATCAAGACATTGATGACCTTTGTGACCAGTTCCACATAACTCAACATTGCTCCTCAATCTATTACCCTCAAGGTAATGGATAGGCTGAGGCATCCAACAAAAATATTCTCAAAATCCTACACAGAACTGTGAGTAAGTCTGGCAGAGACTGTCATCTATAACTGAATCCAACACTATGGGCCTACAGAACAAGCATTAGAACACCAAATGGAGCCACTCCATTTTTCCTAGTCTATGGTGTTTAAGCAGTACTACCTATTGAGGTTGAAATACCATCTTTGTAGATATCTTTACAAGGTCTTGTTACTGATGAGCAATACCGCATTGATCAGGTGAATTCTTTAGACCTACTTGATGAGCGCAGGAAACAGGCGTTCAATCATCTGAAGGTGTACCAAGCACATATGTCTGAAGGGTACAAAAAGAAGGTAAATTTATGATAGTTTGAAGTGGGAGATCTCATCCTAAAGGAGAATCCTAAAAACCAACCTAATAGAGAACAGAAAGTAAAATTTGAACCTAACTGGTTGGGACCGTATGTTATCACTGCTACTTTTGGGACTAGAGCTTATCAACTAGCTACACTTGAGGGAAAAATTCTTCCAGATCCTATCAATACTCTACATTTGAAGTGGTTCTACACTTGATGTTCAGCTAGCAAAGCTTGTACAGTGAAATAGTTCTCAGAAAATACCCAAAACATTCAAAAAATTGATCCTGAAGAAATCTAAAAATAGTAGAAAAAGTCTTGAAGAAAGGTATCCTTGGTGAAAACCTTGTAACATGCACCTTGATACTACAAAAAAATTCAAAAAATTCAAAAATAGAAAAAAATTTGAAAAAGAGAAAAGTGCCTTGATGACAACCTGGTAAAACAGGTATCTTGGTAGCAAAAAGAAAGAAAAGATCTTGCCAAGTGGTGAAAACCTAGCAATCAAGCGTCACTTTGTTCTGTGCTTCATCTATCAATACATTGCTGATACTAATCCTCCATGATTTCACCTATGCTAATGGTTGACTTTGTTGCCTTACAAACAATCTTATCCTTGCTTGGGATTTGTTTGCATTTTTGTCCTAGGATCAAGTCATTTTGCATTGGGGGCATCTTTGCCAGTTTGATAGGTTACGTCTGCTAAGTCGTCATAGAATGGTTTGTCTTGTGATACGATGCTTTCTGATACTTTCACCACTATCACTTTCATGACACAAGGATGACACAAATGATGCACTAACCTAACGATGTTCCTATGACCTATATTGAATTGCAAACAAGAATAAAATTGTACATAGACATGGAACACATATTGCTTGAACTCCAACTTTTTGATTGATGAATCTCTACTGTGCTTGAAAAATGAATTAATAGTATTTCTCAATACTACCTAAACATAGTTTGATCTTGGTTTGATTATGACTCTTTTATGTTCTGATGATGATTTACCTAGGGGCATCTAAGTAGTTATGAGTTTTCTTTGATTGATTCACAATTGCTAGTTGTTACGTCTCTCGAGTTACTCCATGACGTCTGGACAAAGACAAAGAGTCACAAGGACAGGGGGAATAACATTTTCTTGGTTTTTTACGTGTGGTGATTGTTCCAATTGATCCTATAACTTTCACCTAACTTGGATGTTTATGGTAAGAGCTTCCGCCACGAGTGGATAGCCACATATATCTCGATCTTTGTTATGTGTAAATTACGGTGAGGTTGGAACAATTTCCTTGTCTATTTTCTACACTCAGGTTCTCACTAAGGTATGCAAAGCATAATATACCCAAGGATATGAATTTTCAAGGTCATTCCGAGTTCAATATCTTGCCTTACTTTGAATTTGATATAATAAAAGGAAGGTGACTATTTTGTTATCCTGGCTTCTATGCCTTGATGCCTAAGTCTATTTCCCACATTTCAATAAAACATAGTATTCATACTTTTATAATATCAGTTGGTATTAGTGATTGTTGTACTATCATGTGGTATCTATTCCAAAAAGTTCCCAATGATGATAAAATGCTACAATATCTGCAAATCAATGACAAGTCCTAAGAGTCTGCATATAGTTGCATTTAGAGATTGCATGGTGAATTTTTGAAAGAAATAAAAGCATAAGGACTTGAGCTCAAACTACTTTCTATTCTTGATTCATCCAAAATTCATGTTTATTACATAATCCATGATTCCTGAAATATTTGATTTATCAGGAACGAAATTGAACTCACCTTTTCATGTAATTAACTTGGTACTCGTGTGTTTACTCTTAAACACTCCTTCTTTCTTCACTTCTTCTACTCCGTTCTTTTTTTTGACCTACCCATTCCTGCAAGTGATATGCTCTTTCAACAGAAGGATTTTATTTCTTTCCTTTGATTTCATTCTCTAGGGGGCATGATCACTCTATCATCAATCAAATTTTTGCTTGAAACAACATAAAAAATGACTTTGTTATCAAACAACTAGGGGCATGACAGTTTCCTTGACTAAGTCAAAACTGTTGGATAGAAGGCTTTGGTTCTCATAAGCTAGATATCTTGTGTACCCTCATTTTAAAAGATTCTTATTAAGCTCTTGGCAGCTTCATACTGACTCTTGGATGACAACCAAGTTCAGAATCAGTATTATCAATCTTTGGACAACAACCAAGTTCATAATTGGTACCTTTAAGATCTTTTATTGACCTTTAGACGACAACCAAGTTCAAATTCAATTCTATCAGTTTAGTTCAATCAAGTGCGAGACTGATCTTATCAAGCATTTTGTTCGACCGTGAGTGAAATTCTTAATCTTTTTGAAGTCAAAATCAAAACTTTCTTTGAATCAATGCACTGCTCACACATCAATTCAAAGAGGGGAAAATGTAACCACCTAGATTTGGTCTGCTCTGACCATAGACCCTATTTTCCCTAAGTGTGATCATACCCCCAATTATGTCATGACAATGTTACATTGGCATAATTCATTTTAAATCAGATTTAATGTCCTAGGCGATTTTTATCACTAAATTATATTAAATACTACAACCATACAATTCAAATAAATTTAAACCAATTAAAACAAGTCAAATTCAAAACATGGCTACAGTATTTAATCATAAAGGAATTAAATGAACCTCAATATGTCTCATCACTTGCAAATGAACCCATTCCCCCAACCTAATTAATTTAATTAAATTGGCTATAGTCCTATTGATTATTAAAAAGCAATTAAATGCTTAAATAATTAATATTCCTATTTTTGAATGAATTAAATAAAGTTTTATTCATTTCATTAATATTCCTCTAAACCCCAACCTAACCCACTTCAACCACTTTGACCATGGGTTTGAACCTATCCCAACCCATTCACCCTTGCTAAATCTAATTCTAATCCTAATTCTATCCTAACCCACCTCCT
>MU227515.1:1204905-1246895 GCA_018584345.1 Thuja plicata
TTGCTAAATCTAATTCTAATCCTAATTCTATCCTAACCCACCTCCTAATGTTGTCACATTCCATTAGGGAGTGATTAAGAACTCAACCCACTTGAGAAAGTCAACTTTCTCAAGCTTGACTTCCCCTAAGGACCAACTTGCCAAGATGGGCCTTACATCCCTCCCCATGCCTCATAAATGGTTTCATTAATGTCTCATTAATGAAGATTATTTTATGCCCATTCCTTGTTAATGCCTAAGGCATTAATGCCTCTTACACCTCATTAATGAGTTTTTCAACTGCATTAATGCACCTTGTCCCCCCTCTCTCTCTCCTCATTCTTCTATAAATAGAAGGAGTTTTTGAGCACAAATAAGCCCATAATTTATATTGAAAATGTATTGTTATGCTGTTAGGATTCATATAGAGTCATGTTTTATTTAGTTTTTCATGTTCATGCATGGTTATAATGCTCATTTTTAGAGATAATATGCATGTATCCTTATCATTTAGTTTGTTTTAACTCAAATCTTTCATGCTAAGTTGTATATGTCATTGATAGTAGCATAATCTAAGGGCTGTTATGTTTCTTATCATACTCTTCTTAGTTAGAAAGCAATAGGTCAATTTTAGTGCTTTATATGCTCATCTAACCATGTTTTCCACTAATGCAATGATTTATTGAAGTGTTGTGTTGCAGATAATAGGTGCACAATGCCTACTCAAAATGATACTGCATTAGCCTTTCAAGAATCCCATATGTAGATCAAACCTCCTACATCATCCTTAGAAGTGGCTCCATGTCAAGAAGGCAATCCATAGCCTGAAGAAACAAATGTCAGTAATGATCAAGATCAAGACACCATCCATCCTTATCTAATGGTTGACCAAAGTCACATATCTCAAGAGTCTCATGATGATCCTCTCATCCCCTTCCATCTTCCAAGAAGATAAACCTCCATCTCCCAAGCAAGATCAAGATATCATTTATGCCATCTCTAATGGGCCTATTGAAAATCAAGAGAAAGGTACCCTTTGTACACCACCTAAAGATTCTTGTCAAGATCAGAGTATCTCATCATCTCCTTGCTATAATCTTCTATATCTACCTAAGAAAATCATCATTCCTCTAAATCCCTTTCATAACAATGAATCCCCTCAAGCTTCAGCTTCTCCTATGAAAATTGCTCTTATCAAAGCTACTCATGCACCTATTGATATAAAGATAAATTTAAAAGAGAAGAGCCTTGGTCATGCAACTCACTCTAAAGATGTTGATATCCCTTCTACACCTTATCTCCCTCCATTAAAATGTAGCCGTGTGCCTTCACTATCCTCCAAGTCCATTCTTGATCCCTATATCCCAAAGTTGAAACCGTCAAAGCTTCCATCTATATTGGGTCCTTATATCTCTCCATCCAACATGCCTATAACTACTAGCTTATCATCCACTTACCCTATCCACTATCAAGATCAACAAAGACATGCATCCTTGAACTCTTCCTATCAATAAATCCATATGAACCATTCATATTAGCCCTATTCATCCATAATCCCCAAGTCTTTTGGAAGCAATTTGGATGTGCAACAAAAAAATCACAAATACAAGAATCCACTTACATATTAAGATCACTATGTCTAGTCTAATTGACATGTGATTACAAATAAAAATGAAATATTCAAGAGACCACAAAGGTCCACTAAGCAAAGAATAATATCAAAGAAAATGTGGGTTCCTAAATCTATCATAAAAGAATTGCATTCTAAATCATCCAAAAGCAAAGGAAAATCAAAATCTATGTGGATTCCCAAGTCTCTTCTAAAGGACTTGGATACAAAAAAAAATCAAAAGTTATGTGGATTCCCAAGTCTCTCTTAAAAGGCTTGAACAAAAAGGAAAAGTCAGAGTTGGAATCCAAGCTTCCAAAGTCTTCCAGTTCATCTCTATCTAAACATATCACATCTTCTAACTCTATTTTGGGTCCTCATGTCCCAAAATCCATTACCTCGAATAATTCAACCCCTTCTCCATCCATCTTGGGTCCTCGTATACCAAGATCCATATCCACTCATCCATAAAAGTCTCAAGCTATTCCATCGATTTTTCCTCCATTCATCCACTATCCTTCAAGGGGTGTGTCAATATTGATCTTATCACCATTTCCATCTACCTCTATACAAACCTTTCAATACCCTATCCAATATCCCACACTTACCTACTACCCATCCATCCCACATCCTTCCATTCCTCTTATCCAATCCATCACATAAATCCTTGGCTAGCATCTCCCTTATCCTCCATATCATTCTTCTCTACCATCACCCTATCAACATCTTTGAGCATACTTTCACTGGCCTTGGGCCATCATAACATATCCTTCAAAGGAGAACTATCCAAAGAGAAAGAAGCTAAAGTTCCTCCATAAGATTATAAGTAAGAAAGCAAATTCCTTGGTGAAAACTTGGTAAACAGGTGCCTTGGTAGCAAAAGTAAAGATAAATCAACCCGTCCTATGGTGAAAACCACTTCTTGTGGCACCTTGGAAAAGTACCATGATGAAAACCTGACAAATAGGCATCATGCATAATTCCTCCTACTTTCACTCTTCACTTGGGGGAAAGGTCCTTCCATTTCATCTTATCCATCATATCTTACATCCAATAGTCCATGAGCATCCATGTTCCTTTCGGTGATCTTGACAAGGTTTAGCCTATCCATGAACACACATGTATCCTGATCCTTTCCATCATCCTATTCACTTGCTCTCATTCATGGCACCCTATCATGATCTTGCTTATCCTAAGTCAATACTCACTATCCATAAGCATCATTTGCACTAATCCCAAACCATTCACTTATACCTCCATCACCCCTTATCTCAATTATGCTATCATATCTATATCCTATCACAAATTGACCCCTTGGTCTTGAGAAAAATCAAGATTGAAAAATGCAAAATAGTTTCTCAAAAACTTCTTGACATGTCCATTCTTTTGGATCACATTCTTTTCATGACATCAGGTCATTATCCTATAGGTTATCTAGCACCTCTCCATGAGCCTACATTTCTATATTCTTGTTTCCCTAGATTGGGTAATCTTGAGGAGACCATCCTTGAAGGTTTCAATCACCCTCTTCATGCATCATTATTTATTCGCCTCATCCATCAGCTTTCTAATCTATCTGCAATGCCCTACACATTGCTAGACATTGGGGGAAAACCAATGTGATCTTGCTTGAGAATGAGTAATCTCTAAACAAACTAAAAATTGGAAAAAGTTCTGAAAAATGATCATCTTGGTGAAAACCTAGCAACATGCGCCTTGATGCATCAACCAAAAAAAAATAAAAATGGAATAAATACAAAAAAATTGAAAAAGAAGAAAAAGTGCCTTGGTGAAAACCTAGTAAACAGGCACCCTGGTAGCAAAAAAAAAGAATTTATGCCAAGTAGGTAAAAAACTGGTAAATAGATGCCTCTTGTACTCAGTGCTCCATCTATCAATACTCAGTCTTGGTGATGCTTTGCTTCAATTTGTACATAAGATTTTAGTCACTTCCATGATAGTTTGGTTCTTCTGAGAACCATCCTGGCTTGAAATTGATCCAGAGTCATAGTCTAGGGGAAATCGAATCGGATTTTTCCCAATAGTATGAGTCAAGTCAGTCATCACAATCTATGTTTGTTACCAGGGTGCATAGGTCCCAAATTTGATCTCATCTTTGGTTTACACAAGAGTCAAAAATCTTGTCATTTGTGGACATCTCACTACTGACGCAACATGTGTTTCTCAACACCCCAATCCAAAAGTTTTTCTTAACACTATCTCTGGATGCATCTATGTTTCTCAACACACATTGGGTAATGCAAATGTAAACAACAATGATAACACTCAAACACACCGCACTCACAAGCATGATGATGTTTCTCAACACCTCATACATTTACACATCCAAAAACTTTGAAACTGGTGGGAGTATGCTAAACTTCTCTTTGTATGGTGTCTGTTCTCATTGATTTTCATTAATATTTTCTTTGTCTACTACTTGTTAGCATGGTCCTGATTATCCAGAAATGTTAAATAAATAGGGTGTATGTGATAAGAGCTCCTACATTAAGGCAGAAAAGCCTCAGATCCCTCAATCCTATTTACTTGCACGCCAAGGTGAGGTTGGAACTATCTCCTTGATTGTTATTGCTCTGCTTGTTTACACAAGATCGCACTCTGGTTATCTTGGCTTTGAATGCCTTGATACTGGTGTACTCTTGCAACATCAACTAGAAATAATGTTCAGGTCATCTTGGCTTTTGTGCCACAATGCTTATGTTAGTTTCTCATATCTTATCCAATGAAAGTCATATTCATATTCTTATGGTCACAGTGGCACCAGTAAGGATTGTATCGACTCCGATGTTCCAAAAATGCTTGATGATAAAAAATTTCAATGCTAAAGGTTCAATGACTACACCTTAGGTTGCATTCATGGTAGTCTTGCATTTGCATCTACATGTCATTGAATCTTCATAATATCAATATCTCTCACCAATGTGAAGGCTCTAAGGCTCCCATTGGTTGATCTTACTTTTGCCAAGTGGTCAGCTGTGCATTGATTGATGTGAAAATGATACCCTTGGCTAATTCGACTATCCTGATTCCATTTTTAGGATTGAAATCAAAATCTACAATAATTTTACTTGTCATTTTTGATATTCGACTTTTTTAGTCACCTGTAGCTGACCGCTTGCACTATCAATATTTTGGACTTCAATCAATGGAAATCTCTCATACTTTTCTTCTAAGCAATCCATGTATCATACTTTTGGTCAAACCTTGGTCAACGACCTCCCATCAAGTACAGATTATGTCCTAACCACTTGGGACCTATTTCTAATTAGATCAACTTCTTCTTGCATCATGTTATGAATCAAATTGCTTCTGATCACTGGGGCACCTAGCCATATTTCAATTTTTATCCCAAGGGAGCAGGCTCATGACATCAACAATTCAGTGATCACATCCTCAATAAAGAGCTCATCTCTTGGGGCATCTCAACTTCATCACATCAATTCAAGTTGATATCATCTTAAATCAAAGGCAACCTAATCAATGGTCTTATACAGATATAAATACACTCAAAACTAGACAAGATTGGTATTATATGAGCTATTCATTATTGAAACTGGATACATTGATCAAATTGGCTTCATTGCTTCAAATCAAGTCATTTTTCTTTCTAATCAAACCTCTTAATGGTAATCAGTTTCAATGCGTCAAATCAAACTGGTTATTCATTCAAACAAATCAGAAGGTTTAATATTTCTTGACAGATGTTCAATTTCATCACTTCAAATCAAACTAAGCAATCTGTTTATATCTTTTGATTGATCTTCGTCCAAACAAGCTCTAAGTCGGTCTTCCCAACAAGAATGGTTTCATCACTTCAAATCAAACTGTTCTAGGTCTTCTAGCTAACAGGTCTTTGAATCAATGTGCTGATCACACATCAATTCAAAGAGGGGCAAATGTAATGACCTAAAAATGGTCATCCAAACCCTAGACCCCTAATCTCAATCACATATCAAGAAACTATGATCTTGATTATTCTAAGTCCTAAACAAAACATGCAATTCATCAAATTCAAGCTAATCTGACCTGAACCCTAGGTCCTAATTAATCACCGTACTTGACTAATTAATTAATTCTTAAAAATACAATACATTGGAAAATAAACCTTAAGTTAATTATTTAATTGATATTCTAATATATTAATTAAATAAAATTGCTAAATTGTTAATAAAACCCAAAAAAGGAATTAAATTAATTAATAAAAACTAAATGTGCATTTAAAATCAATTAAATCTTTAAAATTGCATATGATGATGAACTATAACTGATTGAATGTTTGAAGATGATTAAGTTGATGATCACCGAAACACAGAAAGTTAATGCAAGACCTTAAATCAGTTAATGTATTGTCATTGATGTCAACTTGATATAATCTATATGGTCATGTACATACTGCTAAAGACTTCAAAGAACCAATGAATCAAAGGCTATGCTATCAGTAATGCATAAAATTTAAGTATTCACAAAGTGACTGTATACACCGATAAAGTACACACTGACAGACATAGTAAACCAAAGAGAGAAAAGTCATAGTGTTACCCGACGAGCAAAAGCACAACATTATCGACGAGAAAAGTCACAGTGTCACCTGACAAGGAAAAGCACAGTGTAACCCGATGGACAGAATTACATTGTTTCCCAATAGATAGAGAACCTTGACAGATGGAGATCCTGAAGACAACTAAAGTCTCACTGACGAAACAATCAGTTGTCGCCGATGACTAACTAAAGTATTGACCGATAGAACAAAGAGTTCAGAAATGACAAAAGGCTTAGCTGTCAAGAGCTAAATATAGACTTAACTGGTAATTATCATTTTTTTAATCGACAAGATAAAGCTAGAGATAAGTAAAGGATTTAAAGCTATTTTGTCCAGTTCACAAGAACATCTCTATGAGATAAAACATGAGTTTTTCTTTAAATCTAATTGGCAAGAATTGTGGATCACGCCAAGATCAAAAAAGCCAAGAAATGGTAAAATTATGTCTATATAAGAGACAAGATAATTCAATGTGAATTAGGGGAGTGACAAGAGAATAGATGCTAAAGAGATTCTGAAGGAGAATAAAGTCTTCATTCAGACATGATCAATCAAGTTGGGGAAAGAGCTAAATTCCACACACACTGATGAACAGTGATACAACATCACAAAGCAGAATAGTGTGGAGCAAAGGTATTGAATTGATAATATTGATCAGAAAGGTAATGTACTTACAATAGATCTAAAAATCTACAATTCTAGTTGTGTATGTGAACATATCAATTTACTATTTCAATTTAACCATTGAAGCATCAAGTCTCTTAACCGAGCATGACTTAAAAGTCTTTTCTAATTGAGATACATCCCAAGGAGTATCAAAAAGTTTGATCATACAAAGTAGCATTGGATATGCCCGATACCTATTTACAAGCCAAGTGAGTGTTTGATCAAGGATGGTAGCATTAGATGCCAGATACTAAGTGACAAACTATTAATTTAAATCCTCTAACAAGGTCACACCTAATAGTGTGTTTGTAACCTTTAACAGGGTTGGATCTTCACCAAGCTCACTTCAGAAGAGTGAAAATTTGGGTTACCGGTCCCAGTGGGTTTTCCCTTATTAGGGTTTCCATGTTAAAAATCCACGTGTCAATGTGTGTATGAGTAATTAATTTATTGTTTTGCATTTCACATAGGTAAATCTAGATTGATCAATATACACTAGTTATTTACTGTATTTCGGTAAATTAACAGATTGCTTATCAGTAAACATACAGTAGAAGGTTTTACAAAGCATTCCAACAAGTAGTAATTTGATATAAGTATTTGGAGGCATTCATCTTATAGGACTAAAGATAACTAGAGGTATAATTTTGTGGTACTAAGTTTTAAGGGTTGATTATTGGAATATTTTGAGGCCACTGATTCACCCCCACTCTCAGTTATTACTAAAAATTGATATTAGATCTTGTGTGCTTAGAAGGGGAGTTTAACAACTCAAGCTAAAGATCACAAGATGAACAGACGAGATGTGCCCAAGTTGAACAAAGAAAACTTTGCTTCATGGAAAAGTAGGATAAGAATCCACTTATCAGGTATTGGAAATGATGTTACTCAATACTTAGATACAGAGTTGCCCACAGGAGCACTCATAGTCGAACAAATGAGAGAGAAGCATGAGCACAACTACATGATAATAGAGCTTTCTTCCTCACTCTCTGATGCTGAATCTGAAGATGTCAAAACATACACAAATGCAAAGTAGATGTGGGACAAATTGAAGCTTGTACATGGTGGTGATATAAATGTTCTGAGAGCCAATGAAGAAAGCCTTAGAGGAAAGTTTGATGATCTCTAGATAGTTTGATTGGAAGACTGATTTCATTTGAGATGAATAATTTTTTTACCAAACATAGAGTCTGCATTCAAATCTTCTTTGATAATAAGTAAATCAAGTCATAAACACACTATGAGAAAATATAGTGAAAGTGAAAGTGAAGAAGAAGATCTTGATGAAATTGAAGCACTTATGGCTAGAAGAATGTAGAGAGGCAAAGGTAAATACAAAGGTAAATACAAAGGTAAATTACCACTTGTATGTTTTAATTGTAAAGAGATTGGACACTTTGCTGCAAGATGTCCTAAAAGAAGAAAAGATGACAGAAGTAATGACAGATCATTTGAAAAGAAGTTTGATAGAGGTGATAACCAAGATTATAGAAGGAATTGAAAATCTGAAAGAAGAGATACCCAAGACTACAAGGACAAAGGAAAGAATGCCAGTTACCTAGCTACATGCAAAGATGAATATACTGACACTAAATCTGATGAAGACATCGAGATGGTTTTTGTGGTAGTAAAAGATGATTCAGATGAAGATAAATGGTATGTAGAAGCTGCACTCATATCTAAAGTTAGTGTTAGGATTAAGGTGTCTCAACCTTGTATATTTCCTTACATTTGATATTTTCCAAATGTTGGCACTTTGGACAATGCATAAGGTAATCATGACTGAAACGGTTATGACGGATTCCTATGACAATCATTAATATTTGTAAGAGCTAATTGTGGAAGTTTCAATGATGGGTGAAGACGTGCAAGACATGTGGAAACTAATCAGTTGAGTACTGTACACTCTTCTGCAATCATGAGGTTTAGGGCATCGCCCCAAAAATTTTTTTCGAGTTCCTATTTTCTCAGAGAATGGTAAAACCCTAATTACAACTACCTTTGGAAGTTGCCCTAAAAAGTGAAGCACATGATATAAGAATTTTTTAGGGTTGCGAATTTGAGAGAAGTTAGTGTATTGTTGGAACATTTTTATTCTACTGAATTTGTCTTCAAGTGTTGATTATCTCCTGAAAGAACTTGCATTGCAAGTGTATTGTAAACAGTATTAGTTTTGATTAATACATTGTGCATTTTTTGGAGTGCTGGGGTTTTTTACCAAAAGGTTTTCCCCAGGGTAAATCATTTTTTCATTCTCATTTTTCTATGTATGCATGTTATTGTATTATCATTCTGTAATTGCTAAGGGTTAAATATGAATTTGCATGATCCTCTTCATGGGAGTTTAGCGTAGGGAACTGTTTTCTGCACACTTAGTTTCCTTTCAGTTGGTATTAGAGCCTGACCAGTTTTGGTTCTATTTGTTAGGGTACGGGTTTTTTGAGCTAATCTCCAGTTCAGTGGGAGTATTGTTGCAGAGTATTCATAACCTTATTGTAGGAAGAGATGGCAGGTTCTTCATACAGGAGAATGGAGGTGGAAAAGTTCAATGGCACAAACTTTGAGTTGTGTAAACTCAAGATCGAAGACATGCTCGTAGACTGTGATGTATGGGAGGAAATTAATAATGATATCAAACTAGTAAAAATGCCTCAAGAAGATTGGGATCTCAAGGATCAGAAAGATAAGGGTATCATTAGACTCTGTCTAGCAGATTCTGTTATCCTGAATGTTCTCGATGAGAAGACCGCAAACAAATTATGGACACAACTTGTGTCTGTGTATCAGGCCAAGTCCTTGGTGAACAGATTGTTCTTGAGAAAGAAATTGTATTCTCTAAGAATGGAGGAAGGAGGATCTATTACAGATCACCTGAACGCGTTTAACATGTTGATTGCATAGTTGACATCAACAGGTGTCAAGTTGGAGGAGGAGGATCGATGTATGACCCTGCTATGTTCCTTGCCAGATTCATGGGACCATCTTGTGATGGCCCTAAGGAGTACTATTGTCACTTTCCAAATGGATGATGTGGTGTCTTCACTATTATCTGAAGAGATGTGAAGAAAGAATTCTGATTCAACCAAGGAAGCCCTTGCTGTTCGCGGTAGATCCAAAGACAAAGGAAAGAAAAATGACAATAAGTCTAAAAAGGGTAGATCCAAATCCCATGGGAAATCTAAGACTCCTGGAAAGTCTAAGGTAACATGTTGGAACTATGGTAAGACTGGGAACTTCCATAAGGATTGAAAATAGCCAAAGAAGAAGAAGAAAATCCCAGATTCAGATTCTGAAAAATCTCAAGAAGATGGCGATGCTTTTGTCACAGCCTTGGCCACTCATGCATCTAATGATGTGTGGATGATTGATACAGGTGCTTCTTTTCACATGACCTCTCATCAAAGTTGGTTCTCAAAGTATGAGGAGTTTCATGGTGGAAAGGTGTACCTAGGTGATGATTCTCACCTAGAGATAGTTGGACAAGGAAGAGTCACTATCAGATTCCCTGATGGATGAGTAAAGGGGATCAACAAGGTAATACACATCCCAGGTTTGGCATGAAACCTATTATCTATAATTGTGTTGAATGATGTAGGTGTGCAAGTTGTTTTTTTGAAAGATGGATGTAAGATGATTAGAGGAGCCATAGTGCTCGTGAAAGGTACTAGGAGAGGTACCCTATTTCAGATAGATGCTTGCACTTCACAATGTAATAGTTCTTCTGTCTCAAGGAAGAGAGAAGTAGTCACTTCATCTCCACCATCTGAACTAGCAGTGAAGAAGTCTATCGTAATGGGTTCCGATGGTAGTGCAACAAGTGTACCTAAGGGTGCTAACACTTTGGAAGGCAAACTTCCTATAGAAAAGACAATGTTGTGGCATATGAGATTTGGCCACATTGGTGAGAAGTGTCTCAGAACCCTGAAAAATAAAAACCTTTTTGAGGGATTAAATGATTATAGTCTCGAGTTTGACTTCTGTGAACACTATGTTTATGGTAAGCAAAATCGTGTTTAGTTTTACTCCAGTTATCACAAGTCTTCTAGTATTTTGGATCTTATCCATTCGGATGTGTTTGGTCCTGTTAAAGTTCCTTCACTCTCCAAATCTATATATTTTGTATCTTTTATAGATGATTAGAGTAGAAGGACATGGATTTATTTCCTTAAAAGCAAGACACAAGTTTTCAGTCGGTTCAAGGAATTTAAAGCTCTCGTAGAGAATCAGACTGGTAAAAGAATTAAGTGTGTGAGAACTGACAATGGTGGTGAGTTTTGTTCAGTAGAGTTTGAATAGTTCCATAAAGAACGAGGGATTGAGAGGCATAAGACAACTACTTATACCCCACAACAAAATGGAGTTGCAGAAAGAATGAACATGACACTGATGGGGAAGGCTAGGAGTATGCTTAGTGGAGCTAGCCTCGAATAAAGGTTTTGGGCTGAAGTCGTGGCCACTGCTTTCTATCTAGTTAATAGATCTCCTACATCAACTCTTGTTGGTAAGACACCCTTGGAGGTGTGGTCTGGTAAGAAGTCTTCAGTTAGATATCTTTGTGTTTTTGGTTGTGAAGCTTATGCACATGTGCCTAAGGAGAGAAGAGCTAAGTTGGAAAACAAGGCTATAAAATGTATCTTTATCGGCTACAGTGTTGGTGTGAAAGGATACAAGCTTTGGGATCCTGTGATTGGTAAGGTGTTGTATAGAAGAAATGTTATTTTTAGAGAGCTAACACCTTCTCCTATTTTTCTATAGCTAGATGAAAAAGAAATGAAAGATGTTGTCTAGTTGCCTTGTACCCCTGAGAAGACTGAACAGAGAGATCGTGATGGATCCGATGACGAGGAGAGCTCTAGTAGCTCTAAAAATTTAGAAGAAGAGGTAGAACAACCTCAACATCAGCCCTTGAGGAGATCCATGAGAGAAATAAAGTAGCCAGAGAGGTTTGGATTTTCTATGTTAGATTCCAGTTGTGCTTATGCCTTGATTACAAACACTGATGAGCCTAGATCTGTGAAAGAGGCTATAGGTATGGAAGATGTAGGTTCTTGGGTTGAGGCCATGGATGATGAGATGGCTTCATTGGAGAAGAACAAAAATTGGGACCTAGTACCTTTTCCTAAAGGATGGAAACCTGTTGGAAGCAAATGGGTGTTTAAGAAGAAATTCTGTGTAGATGGCAGTGTTGAGAGGTACAAGGCCAGATTGGTTGCAAAGGGGTATTCATAGTTGGAGGGAATTGATTATGGTGAAATATTCTCTCCTGTTGCAAAGCTTACATCCATTAGATTTCTATTATCTCTAGAAGCATCGTATGATTTAGAGGTAGAACAGATGGATGTGAAGACAACTTTCCTTCATGGTGATTTGGAGGAAGAGATCCATATGTCATAGCCTAAGCACTATATTAAAAAAGGTAAAGAGTCTTTGGTTTGCAGATTAAAGAAGTCTCTGCATGGTTTGAAACAATATCCTAGGATGTGGTACCTTAAATTTGATGCCTTTGTGTTGTCGATTGGTTTTCTGAGATCGAAATCAGATCATTGTGTTTATTTCAAAGTTGACAATGATTGCCTTCTTATTATTTCATTATATGTTGATGATATGTTGTTAATTGGGAAGGGTATGGGTATGATTTCTGATTAGAAGTCTCAGTTGTCAGGACAGTTTGAGATGAAAGATCTAGGGGCAGCCAGGTATATTCTGGGTATGGAAATCAACAGAGATAGGTCTAACATAAAACTTTGGTTGAGTCAGAGTAAGTATGTGAAGTCTATCTTGGACAGGTTTACCATGGCAGATTGTAGACCATTGTGTGTTCTTATTTGTATGGGAACAAAGTTATCTATGGATGATTGTCCAAAATCTCCTAGTGAGGTGGAGGACATGAGCAAAGTACCTTATGCGAGTGAAGTTGGTAGCCTTATGTATGCTATGGTCTGTACTAGACTAGACATTGCCCAAGTAGTGGGAGTCTTGAGTCGGTTTATGGCTAAAATTGGATGGGTACATTGGGATGCAGTTAAGAGAGTGTTCAAATATTTGAAGGGTACATCAGAGTATTCCATATGCTATCATGGAAACTCTTCTAGAGCTCCACATTCAGTTTGTATTCATGGGTTTGTGGATTAAGATTGGGCAGGTGACATTAATAGCAGGAGATCCACCAGTGCCTATGTGTTCACTATGTTTGGTGGTGCCATCAGTTGGATGAGTAAGTGACAACCTGTGGTTGCTTTGTCCACAATAGAAGCAGAGTACATGGCAGCTACTCATGCTTGTAAGGAATCCATTTGTCTTTAGAGACTGTGTTCGGATTTTGGTGTTGATGCAGGACAAATTAAAATTTGTTGCGACAGTCAGAGTGCTATTTTCCTTGCAAAGAATCCAACTTTCCATGCTAGAACCAAGCACATTGATGTGTGGTTTCAGTTTGTGAGAGATATGGTAGAGGATGGAAAGGTAAGTTTGGAGAAGGTGGATACAGTAAAGAATGTTGCGGATGCATTGACAAAACCTGTGGGCACAGAGAAGTTCAGATGGTGTTCAGAGTCTATGGGCCTCTCGGCCTATAGCAATTAAATCCTGTTATTTCCTTTGGCTCTTACAAGGTGTTCGACAAGTAGGAGAATGTTAGGAATAAGGTGTCTCAACCTTTTATATTTCCTTACATTTGATATTTTCCAAATGTCGGCACTTTGGACAACGTGTAAGGTAATCATGACTAAAATAGTTATGATGGATTCCTATGATGGTCATTAATATTTGTAAGAGATAATTATGGAAGTTTCAATGACGGGTGAAGACGTGCAAGACATGTGGCAACTAATCAGTTGAGTACTGTACACTCTTCTACAATCATGGGGTTTTGAGTTCCTATTTTCTCAGAGAATGGTAAAACCCTAATGCGGATGCCTTTGGAAGTTGCCCTAAAAAGTGAAGTGCATGATATAAGCATTTTTTAGGGTTGCAAATCTGAGAGAAGTTAGTGTATTGTTGGAACATTTTTATGCTGCCAAATTTGTCTTCAAGTGTCGATTACCTCCTGAAAGAACTTGCATTGCAAGTGTATTGTAAACAGTATTAGTTTTGATTAATACATTGTGTAGGTTTTGGACTTCTGGGGTTTTTTACCGAAAGGTTTTCCCCAGGGTAAATCATTGTGTCATTCTCATTTTTTTTATGTATGCATGTTATTTTATTATCATTCTATAATTGCTAAGGGTTAAATATGAATTTGCATGATCCTCTTCTCGGGAGTTTAGCATAGGGAACTATTTTCCGCACACTTAGTTTCCTTTTAGTTAGAAAGAATGATATCTGGATCATAGATAGTGGCTGCACTAGTCACCACATGACTAGTGGCATAGAAAAGTTTAATAATTTTGAGTATTATAATGGTGGTACAGTAAAAATGGGTAATGAAACACCTTGTCCAGTTGAAGGTAAAGGAACTATAATGTAGAATAACCTGATAAAATGTGAAAATGCTTATTGGGTAAAAGGATTGAATTATAATCTATTGAGTGTTTCTTAGCTGAATAATTTAGGTCACTGAGTAGAATTTGAGAATAAGAAGGCAAATATCTTCAATGAATCAGGAAGATTGATCAGAATTGGTGAACAGACCAAAGGTAACTTCTTCTATCTGAATGATACTGACACCACTTGCTTAATGGCTAGAAACAAAGACATATGGTTGTGGCATAAAATATTGTGTCATGTAAATTTTGACAACATGATAAAGATAAACAAAAAGAGAAATGTAAGAGGCTTACTGAGCATGTCAAAGCCACACAATATCATGTGCAAAAATTGTCAAAAAGGTAAGATGACAAAGTCTAGTTTCAAAAGAAAAACCCATACATCTGATGCTATTCTAGAATTAGTCCATACTGATCTATGTGGACCTATGAGGACAAAGAGTTACTATGGTGATGGATATTTCATTCTCTTTGTTGATGATTACTCTAGAATGATGACAATTATGTTTCTAAAAGATAAATCAGAAGCATTCAAGATGTTTAAATGGTACAAAGCAATGGTAGAAAAAAAAGTGGTAAGGAATTGAAATTCTTAAGATCAGATAGAGGAGGGGAATTTATTTCAAATGAATTCACTAACTTTGCAATGAGCATGGAATCAAAAGATAGGTCTCTGCACCGAGAACACCACAAAAAAATGGAATTGTTGAAAGAAGGAACATATCCATTGTTGATTATGCAAGGAAACTGATGATAGAGAAAGGCATCACCCAAATCTTCTGGAGGGATCTGTCAGTACTGCTGTTTACACATTGAACAAAGTACAATTAAAGAAAGACACCAAGAAGATACCCGATGAGGTATGGTATGGTCACACACCCATTGTAAGTTACTTCAAGATCTTTGGTAGTCAATGTTATATCTTAAAAGATGATATAAATGGAAAGCTTGACTCCAAAAGTGATGAAGGTATCTTTCTAGGGTATTCCACCAAGAGCAAGGCTTATAAATGTCTCAATAAAGCCTCTAACAAAATTGTTAAAAGTGAAAATGAAAAGATAGATGAATTTGAAGAGAAGAATGAAAAGGAAAGCACAAAAGAACTAGAGGACTATAACAAGTTTGTTTACAATGAAGAACCTGACACTCTACTCGAACAACAATGTATAGCTCCTAAGAAACATAATATTGCAACTGAGCATTAGGCTGCAAATACCAAAAAATTAGGATATTGCTTAAGAAGATGTACCAAGCGATGGAGATTAGAATGAAGGACAAAATGATGATCAAAATGATAGACAAAGAAATGAACCTGTACTTGCAAAATATGTCAGAAAGAACCATCCACAAAACTAGATCATAGGAGACAAGAAGGCTAGTATGAGAACCAGAAGTAAGTCTCTAAATAAAAGATGTCTAATTTGTGATTTTGAGCCAAAATATATTAATGCTGCACTTGATAATGAAGAATGGATTAGTGCTATGAATGAAGAAATTGAGAATATTGAGAAAAATAAGACATGGACACTTGTACTGAGACCAGATGACAAGAATGTCATCGATACCAAATGGATATTCAGAAATAAGCTGAATGAGAATGGAGAAGTGACCAGAAACAAAGCAAGACTAGTATGCAAGGGGTATGCACAAGAAGAAGGGATTGAATATGGAGAAACCTTTGCACCCATTTCTAGGCTATAAGGAGTGAGAATATTACTTTCCTATGCTGCATTTAAAGGATTCAAGGTATACCAGATGGATTGCAATTCTACATTCCTAAATGGAATACTTGAGGAAGAGGTATACATTGAGAAACCAGAAGGGTTTGTTGATCCAGACAAGAGGAACATGGTATGTAGACTACACAAAGCCTTGTATGGATTGAAACAAGAACCAAGAGCCTGGTATGAAAGACTTCATTCCTATCTAATAAGTATTGGATTTTTAAGAACTAGTGAAAACAATAATCTTTATTTGAAGGAAGATACTGATGTTAACATTTTGATTGCTGAATTATTTGTTGATGACATCATATTTGGAGGCAATGATATGCTATGTAAATCATTTGAAAATGAAATAAGCAAAGAGTTTGAGATGTCTATGTTTGGAGAGATCAAGTTATTTCTTTGTCTACAGATCATGCAACGAGATAAAGGCATTTTCATTACACAATCCAAATACATCAAGGAAGTGCTTAAAATATTCAAGATCAAAGATTCCAAGATAGCTAGAACACCGATGGCAATTGGATGTAAGCTGACAAAGGAGGAAAAGTCACCTGAGGTAAATCAAACTTTGTATAGATCAATGATTGGAAAACTCATGTATGTTGTACATACTAGACCAGATATTTCACATGCAGTAGGAATAATAGCAAGATTTTCTGCTAATCCCAGGGAATCACATATGACTGCTGTGAAAAGAATCCTAAGATATCTGAAGAATACAAAGGAATATGGCTTATGGTATAGAAGAGAAGGCAAATTTGAACTTAAGGTCTTTACTGACGCTAATTGGGCTAGAAACATTGATGGCTAAAAGAGCACAATTGGAGGAGAATTCTTTATGGGTGATAGACTTGTCACATGGATCAACAAGAAGCAAGGACGCATCTCTCAGTCTACTGCAAAAGCAAAGTATGTTGCTGCTACTGCAAACTGCTCAAATATTGCATGGATAAAAAATTTACTGGAAGGTATGAATATGAAAATTATTGAACCTATAATTATCTATTGTGACAATAACAGTGCAATTAACATTTCCAAGAATCTAGTCATGCATGCTAAGACAAAGCATATTGCTATCAAGTATCATTATTTGGGAGAACAAGTTCAAGAAAAGGAGGTGATATTGAGTATGTGCAATCAAATGAACAATTAGGTGATATCTTCACCAAGCCACTACCCAAGGATACATTGAATACTTGAGAAAGAGACTAGGGGTCAAACCCTTGTCTACAAGTCAGTAAGATAACTAGAACACTGCATCAGCCTATATATTATCATAATATCATTCATGTTGATGGAAGAAAAGAGATGGACTTCAAAGATACATCTGTATACAACAAGGTATTTATCTACTCCAAGCACTAGAGTTGTTATATACTGCTGATGGATTGGGAAATTCAAGGAATATATTGAATAGATAGAAAGGATTGTTTGGCATTATTGTCAAAGGGAGAGATTATATCCATTATCACACTATCCAATGGGAGAGATATAACCAGAAAGGGAGAGCACATACAAAGGGAGAGACTTTGACACAAGAAGAGAAAACATCACATCACATCAGAAGAAGAAAGATTCTACATCTATCTAGTGAAGGGATTTAAGATAGAAAGAGAGCCGCAAGAATCAAATCTAGGCTATGTGAGCTTACTGAGGACCAGATATTTGTATCGGTTATAGTACATAAGATTGGTAGTTTGATGAACTTCAGCTGTTATATTTCATATTGTATAAGTGATAATATAGTGTGTTCCCATCAATGCCAAAGGGAGAGATTGATGAACTATAATTGATTGAATGTTTGAAGATGATTAAGTTGATGATCACCGAAACACAGAAAGTTAATGCAAGACATTAAATCAGTTAATATACTGTCATTTATGTCAACTTGATATAATCTCTATGGTCATGTACATACTGCTAAAGAATTCAAAGAACCAATGAATCAAAGGCTATGCTATCAGTAATGTATAAAAGTTAAGTATTCACAAAGTGACTATATATACTGACGGAGTGCACACCGACGGACAGAGTAAACCAACAAGAGAAAAGTCATAGTGTTACCCGACGAGAAAAAGCACAACATTACTGATGAGAAAAATCACAGTGTTACCTGATGAGAAAAATAATAGTGTAACCTGATGGACATAATTACAGTGTTTCCCGACGGATAGACAACCCCAACAGATGGAGATCTCAAAGGCAACTGAAGTCTCACCGATGGAACAGTTAGTTATCACAGATGACTAACTGAAGTATTGACCGACAGAACACAAAGTTCAGAAATGACAAAAGGCTTAACTGTCAAGAGCTAAATATAGACTTAACTGGTAATTATCATTGTTTTAATCAACAAGATAAAGCCATAGATAAGTAAAGGATTTAAAGTTGTTTTGTCCAGTTAGCAAGAAGATCTCTACGAGATAAAACAAAAGTTTTTCTTTAAATCTAATTGGCAAGAATTGTGAATCACGCTAAGATCAAGAAAGCCAAGAAATGGTGAAATTATGTCTATATAAGAGACAAGCTGATTCAATGTGAATTAGGGGAGTGAAAAGAGAATAGATGTTGAAGAGATTTTGAAGAAGAATAAAGTCTTCATTCAGACCTAATCAATCAAGCTGAGGAAAGAGCTAAATTCCATAGACACTGATGAATAGTGATACAACATCACAAAGCAGAATAGTGTGGAGCAAAGGTATTGAATTGATAACATTGATCAGAAAGGTAATGTACTTACAATAGATCTAAAAATCTACAATTCTAGTTGTATATGTGAATAGATCAATTTACTATTTCAATTTAACCATTGAAGCATCAAGTCTCTTAACCGAGCAGGACTTAAAATTCTTTTCTAATTGAGATACATACCAAGGAGTATCAAAAATTTGTATCATACAAAGTAGCATTGGATATGCCCGATACCTATTGATAAGCCAAGTGAGTGTTTGATCAAGGATGGTAGCATTAAATGCCAGATACTAAGTAAAAAACTATTCATTTAAATCCTCTAACAAGGTCACACCTAACAATGTGTTTGTAACCTTTAACAAGGTTGGCTCTTCACTGAGCTCACTTCAGAAGAGTGGAAATTTGGGTTACCGGTCCCAGTGGTTTTTCCCTTAAAAGGTTTCCACATTAAAAATCCATGTGTCAATGTGTTTATGAGTCATTACTTTATTGTTTTTCATTTCACATAAGTAAATCTGGATTGATCAGTATACACTAGTTATTTACTCTATTTTGGTAAATCAATAGATTTCTTATTGGTAAACATACTGTAGAAGGTTTTACAAAGCATTCCGACAAGTAGTAATTTGATATAAGTATTTGGAGGCATTCATCTTATAGGACTAAAGACAACTAGAGGTATAATTTTGTGGTACTAAATTTTATGGGCTGATTATTGGAATATTTTGAGGCCACTGATTCACTCCCCCTCTCAGTTATTACTAACATATGATGTCATCAATTTTAGTTAACTGATTATCAAATTGGAAACAAATTTTTTTTATTCAGTTAACTTATTCTTATCTTTTCTCATTTTGGAAACAAAGTTGTTATATGAAAACTAATTTTGGAAGTTTCCAAAATAATTGATCAGTCAGTTCAGTCAACTAACTCTTTCGACCAATCATCATCTTTGCACATGGATTGTGCTTCTTTAATCGAATATGAGCCACTATTTTCTTTCTATTTCAATCGTCGGTTCAAGAGAGATATCTATAAAAGAGAACCTTGTTTCCTTCACAAAGGATCCAAAATTAGAGCTATTGTTATTTTGCAATTTTCATTTCTTAAGTTTCCAAACATTGAGTATTTTATAGCTTTTTGATTAATTGTTGTTAGTTTACTTTCAATCATGCAAACCATAATCTAGAGTACATTTCAATTTGGTGCTTTAAAAAGAACAAAAAAATTTCAGTTTGGTGCTTTAAAATCAATCTAATTAGCTTAGAATCAATCTTGCATTGCATATCATTTAGAATCAATCATTTAGCTCTTCAAATCCTTCATTTAGGATCTGGTGTACTCACTGTTTCTTGCAATCACCTGAGAGAAATATTCAAACTCCTGCCTACTAGAAGGCAATGAGCTGATGTCGGTTAGCCTAGATCATTTTAGTTTTATGATTTTTTCATTTTCTAATAAGCTAACCCTGTAATGGTTCATTGAAGTGTGTATTTCCAACTGTAGGTACCCGACACAAAATCCCACACACACTATGTAGCCAAGTAATTTTTTTGATTTTACACCAAATGCACACTTTTTATGATTTAACCTCACTTTGAAATCCTCTAATCTTATAAATATCTTCTCCAAAATTGTTAAGTGTTCTTTCCTTGTATGAGATTTGGCCAAGATGTCATCAACATAGTATTCTAGGAATATGTGCATCATATCATGGAAAATTATAGTCATGTGACTCAAGGAGAAATAATTCTCTGGGCCAAAGGAACTAATCAACTTTCAGATAAACAACATAGAAGCTTACAACACAAAGAAAGAGAAAGGAATGCAGATATATTATTTACTTCATCAAACTTCATACATGCTTGGATGTAAGGCCTTCTTGGCTATGGCCAATACAATCATAAATGTATTACATAAGAGTCCTCATACATGTGAGATTTTGAAATCCTAGAACTCCAAACTATTACCAACTTAACATTGTCTCTAACTGTTCCTCATCCTCCTAAACTAAGAACATAACAATATATTTATACAACAACCACCTAAAGAGGTCGGCCTCAAAGATCCAACATAGGAAAGATCAAAAACCCCAAAATAGGTCCATACATTCCCCAAAGATAGATCCAATATTAACTACATGACCAAAATTAAATGGAGATGTCGGCCCCAAAGAACCAACAAAGAAAACCCACTCTGTGAGATAAGAAACAAAAAACCATCGAGCACACTGACACATGTCGGTAAAGCCACACCAAAAATAGTAACCGAGCACAGTCAATGAAGAAACAATAGAACATTCAACCAAGCACACCAGAGAAGTTACCGATCTTCTTACCAAGTCTCTCCAACAAGCTACCAATCAATAAACAACATATTATTGGTTGATCTAGGATTGCTAAGAACCCAAGATGCTCCTGCATTAGACACCTAGGGTTAAAAGAAATGGTTCCTCAAATCATGAGTTAGGTATGACCTAAATTAAATCCAAATTAGATTGAGAAAGCCAAGTACAATATTCAACTGGTCTATTCTTCCACTTTACCAAGTATTCCATATAATCCTTTTCTCTTGTGCTTCTTCCAATTTTATGCTCCAAAATTTGTTCAACTTCTTTTATCTGTTTCTTAGGATAATCACTTGGAACTGTCACTTCTTCATCAGGCTCATGATACTCATACAAATCTAAAATATTTAATATAGGTGATATATCCATGTCTTCAAGTAACTCTACTTCATAATTCAAACTTCCTTAATATCTTGCAAGGATCAAACTTCTTCATCTTCAATTTACTATATGTTCCAATAGGAAATCTTGCTTTCTTCAAATGAACCATCACTTCATTGCCAACTTCAAATTCTTTATGTCTCCTACATCTATCTGCAGTATCCTTGTATTTTTTATTACTTTTCTCCAACTTATGTTTTACTTCCTCATCCAATGTCTTCATAAACTTAGCAAATTTTTCTCCTTCAACAATTCTCTTCTCTTCTCTAGCAATATCTCTCAAGTCTGATATACCTCTTGGTTGTATGCCAGTAACAATCTAAAAAGGTGTCTTTCTAGTACTTCTATTCACTAAACTATTATATGCAAAATCTGCTTGTGCTAACATAAAATCCCAATTACTCGGTTTATCTCCAACTAAGCATCTCAACAAATTACCCAAAATCCTATTTACAACCTTTGTTTTTCCATTAGTCTGTGGATGAAATGTAGAACTATATTTCAAATCGGTGTCCAACTTCTTCCAAAGAGTCTTCCATAAATAGCCAACAAATTTACTGTCTCGGTCAGAGATGATACTCCTCGATAATCCATGCAATCTGATAATCTCTTTGAAGAAAAGATCTTCTATATGCACTACATCTAATGTTTTTCTACATGGGATGAAATGTGTCATCTTGGAAAATCTATCCACAATGACAAATATGGAATCATTACCTCTTACTGTCCTCGGTAATCCAAGAAAAAAATCCATGTTGATATCACTCCAAGGTTTCCCAGGAATATAAATTGGTGTATACAATGCAATATTCTTCCTTACTTCTTTTACAACTTGATAAACTCTACAACTCTTCATAAATTTCTGAACGTCTTTATACAATTGAGGCCAAAAATACCTTTCCTTAAGTAAACTCAATGTCTTGTCAATGCCAAAATGTACATCCAAACCACTACTATATTTTTCCTTTATCAAATTGATTCTCATTGATCCTCTTAGTATACACAACTAAATACCTTTAAATAACGTATATTCTTGAATGAAATAGTCTTCAAATCTACTCGGTTGCTCTGGAATAGTTTCTCTACACATTCTCCACCGCTCAGAAAAATCAGGGTCAGTTTCGTACAAATTCTTCATATCATCAAAACCAAGAACCTCAATTCTCACTTTAGTTAACAAAAATAGTCTTCTACTCAATGCATCAACAACTCAGTTGGACACTCCACTCTTATGCTTAATCACAAATGTTAATTTATGCAAATACTCTACCCATTTCATATGTCTGTGATTCAACTTACTCTAACTACCCAAATACTGTAAATCCTCATGATCAATATACAACACAAATTCACTCGACATCAAATAATGTCTTCATTTATTCAGAGCTTGAACAATAGCATAGAATTATTGATCATAGACAAAATATTTCCTCGTAGCATCATTTAACTTCTCACTAAAGAAAGCAATGGGTTTACCTTCTTGAGTCAACACAACTCCTATTGCACTAGCACTGGCATTACATTCAACTTGGAATACCTTATTGAAATTAGGTAGGGATTACATAGGTAATTCAATGAAATTTTGTTTCAAAGTCTCAAAACTCTTATAAGCTCCATGTGTCCATTTGAATTCTCTTTTATCTCCTCTCATTGTCTCATTCATAACATTGCAAATATAACTCAAATTTCTGTCAAACTTTCTGTAAAAACTTGCCAATCCATGAAATGATCTTACCTCACTCACATTATTAGGTGTATGCCAATAAAGTATAGCTTCAACCTTCTTAAGATCCATTTTCAAACCATCTGCTGAAATCACAAAACCTAGATACACAAGTTCATCTTTCATAAAGGTACACTTTTTCAAATTAATCAACAAATTTTCCTCTTTCAATCTCTGCAATACCTGTCTAATGTGCAAAAAATTTTCTTCTCTGGTCTTATTGAATATTAGAATGTCATCCAAATACACAATAATATATTTAGCCAAACATTTCTTCAAAACCTCATTCATTGGCCTCATAAAAGTACTTAGTGCATTAGTTAAACCAAAGGGCGTAACCAACCATTCATACAAACCTTCTTTTTTTTTGAAAGCAATCTTCCATTCATCACCTTCTCTAATTCTGATCTAATGATATCCACTCTTCAACTCAATTGTTGTAAAACATTTTACTCCACTTGAACAATTCATTATATCATCCATTCTTGGTATAGGAAATCTATACTTAATTGTGATCTTGTTGATTTCTCTTGAATCAATACACATTCGCCATTATCCATTCTTCTTAGGTGTCAATACTAATGGTACTACACATGGACTCAAACTTTCTCTGATCAAAACCTCATTCAACAACTCATGAACTTGTTTATTGGGTTCCTCATTCTCGGTCGGTGTCAGTCAATGTGGTGCTTTGTTTGGAAAACTAGCTCCAGGAATTATATCCATACAATGACTAATGTCCCTCATCGGTGGTAAACCATCAGGTACATTATCTAAAATGATTTCTTTGTACTTAGTGAGAAACTTCTCAACCTCTTTAAGAGTTTTATCTTATGTTTTCTCACTCAGTTTGTTAGGAATCAAAGCATAAAAAACATCATTTCTCTTCAGATCCTTAACAAACTGTCTACCTTCCATAAAACAAACTTTCATAGATGTACATATCTCAACAATGGATTCTTCAACCAAAGGTAATAATATTTGCTTCTTACCATCAACCCAAATAGTATATTTGTTCACTCTTTGATCATGTATAGCATGTCGATCATATTTCCAAGGCCTACCCAAAAAAATAAATCAATAATTCATAGACATAATATCACATAACACCTTATCCTTATACTTTCCAATCTTTAGATTCACAAAACATTGTTCACTTACCATCAGTGTATGTTCATCCTTGATCCATGAAATCTGATAGGGCTTAGGGTGATTCAATCTTTCTAGCTACAACTTTGCAACCATCTCCTTGGATGCCAGATTCTCTGAACTTCCACTATCAACAATCACTTTCCAAACTTTGTCTACAACTCTGCACCTAGTTTTGAACAAACTCTTTCTTATAGGATCCTGCTTATTTTTCTCACTTCATAGTATTCTTTTAACCATCAAGTTTCCTTCCTTTTCAGCCTCATTCGGTGAATCTTCTTGTACCATAACATTCCTCCTGCTACCATCTTTCTTGCTTACATGTGTATACTCAAATGACCTATGTCCTTCTTCTCCATAATTATAACAATTTCCTTAGAACCCTCTTCTGAGACAACCCCCTCGATAGGAATTACCTCTACCTCTGAATGAATTTCTACCTTTCCACTCGGTCTTACCCTTAACTCGATCTCTTTTGTCTTGATCAGATCTACCATTGTCTCTACTAGATCTACCTCTTCCTTATGAGAATCTACCACCTCTACCTCTTTGCCTTTTTTCATGTCTTATGTTCAATTTCTCTTCAACTTTTAGGACAAACTAATAAGCCTCCCCAATGCTTTCCATTTTTACCAAACTGATCTGTTCTAGATTAGAATTCCTTAAGCCATTTAGGTATCTTTCTATTCTTTCCACCTCATCTTCAGCATGTACGGATCTGATATCTAACCTATAAAATTCCTTGGTGTAATCCTTTACAAAGCTTTCTTTCTGTCTCAAACCTTGCATTCTCCTAACTAGGTTAATCTAATTATCACAAGGTAGAAACTTGCCTTTCAACTTATTTATCATCTTATTCCATATCTTTATTTTGTCTTTACCCTTCGTCTTTCGATCCAATTGCAAGTGCTCCCACCATAACAATGCATGAACTTTCAATTTCATGCTTGCAATCTTCACCTTTTTCTCTTCTGTTATGTTCTCATTTCAAAGTATTTATCCATCTCAGTTATCTAATCTATTAACTCACCAGAATCCAAATTTCCACTATACTCAATAGGATTAAACTGAGGTGTGGTATTCAAACTTGTCAATGCCTTCAAGAATCTTTCTTTGCCTTGATCCATTATAGGCTCTGGTACAACTTCTTCCCGCACTTCTTCGATTTCATCCTCAAGATATTTTCCTCTATGCTGGGTAGTATTAATAACATCTAATCTAGCAGCAATTTGCCTTAACATATCAGCTAGGCCTGGATTTACATCACGCCTTCCTCAAGCCATCTTGAAACCCTCTGCAATTGTAGGTTAGATCACAATCTACTACCCCACAACAATAACCAACTAGGATTTACAAGAGGAAATTCTGATCTGACCTCACTTTGATACCACCTGACACAAGGAGAAATAATTCTCTGGGCCAAAGGCACTCCTAAGGACTAATCAACTTGTAGATAAACAACATGAAAGATTACAACATAGAGAAAGAGAAAGGAATGCAAATATATTGTTTACTTCATCAAACTTCATACAGGTTGGGTTGTAAGGCCTTCTAGGTTAAGGTCTTCTAGGTTACAACCAATACAATTAGAAATGTATTACACAATATTACTCATACATGTGAGATCTAGAAACCCTACACCTCCAAACTATTACCAACTTAACATTGTCTCTAACTGTCCCTCATCCTCCTAAACTAAGAACATAACAATATATTTATACAATAGCTACCTAAAGAAGTCGGCCTCAAAGATCCAACATAGGAAAGAGAAACGACCCCAAAATAGGTCCACATGTTCTCCAAAGATAGATCCAACATTAACTACATGACCAAAATTAAATTTAGATGTCGGCCCCAAAGAATCAACAAAGAAAACCCACTCGGTGAGACAGGCAATAGAAAACCATCAAGCACATCGTGACAAGTTGGTAAAGCCACACCAGAAATAATAACTGAGCATGGTTGGTGAAGAAACCAAAAAAAATTCAACTAAGCACACCAAAGAAGTTACTGAGTAGCTTACCGGGTGTCTCCAACAAGCTACCGAGCAATAATGAACATGTTTTTGGTTGATCCAGGATTGCCAAGAACCCAAGATGCTCCTGCATCATCATGACTCTTTGATAAGTTGCTCTGGCATTTTTGAGACTGAAGGGCATCACATTCCAACAAAAGGTACCCCAAGCACATTTAAAGGTCATTTTATCCTAATCCTCTAGAGCTATCTTTATTTGGTTGTACCCACTTAATCCATCCATGAGGGAAAACATAGAATGTCTTGTAGTTAGATCCACAATATCATCAATGCTTGGTAATGGAAAGTCATCTTTAGGGCATGCTAGGTTAACATCTCTAAAGTCTTTAGACACTCTGATTTATTTCTCAGGCTTGAAGACTGGTACAATGTTGGAGATCCATTCAACATAGATAATAACTCTTATGAAACCAAGCTTTAACAATTTCTCCAATTTGGCTTTTACTAGTAATGTGACATAAGGATTCATTTTTCATAGTTTTTGTTTGACTGGAATAGCTCCTGGTTTTATATTTAAGTGGTACATGATGAGATTTGGATCTAGCCTTGACATATTGGTGTAGGACCATGTAAAATTCACTTGTCTTTCTTTAAATAATTTGATGAATTATTGTCTTTCTCTGGGAACCAATGATGCTGCAAGGTTTATGATCTTGGGCTCTAATTATGTGCCAATGTTCACCTTTTATGTGGGTTCAATTAATATAGAAGATATTTCCTCATAGTTCTTTGGTAAAGTGTCTAACATCTCTTCCTTAGGTGCCACCATTGGAAATTTCACCTTCGAAAACATAATTTATTTTTACTTTTTCTAGGTCTAGTACTGCCACATTATGGTTTTCACCACTAGACCATTTGTTTTTTTAAAATTATTTTCTTTTCTTTTGAGACTAAGATATTTTCTACTTTTCTCCTTTTTTCCTCTTTGATAGAATTTATTCATGGAAGAGGGTTCAACCGCATTTAGTTACAAGGCCAACGAATTGTCATTTGGAAATGAGGGTATGTTACTTGGCTCAATTAAATCCCAATAAATTAGTTGAGGATGCCTAAGGGGTAGGGGATCATTGGGTATGTTCAAATCCATAGGGTTTAAGGACATGACTTCATGAGAATATTTGTACATTATATCATTCAAATCTATCACATGTGCTTGTTCAAGGTGTTCTATAGAACTTGGATGAAAATTCTCCTCACTCGAGTCCTCTCGGGTTTCTTGAGGATAAAAATCTTGCGTGTTAAATGTAACATTATATTATCCTATCCATGAAGGTATCCATGGCTCACCTACCCAGCGAGCTCCATTTGATTCTTGACTTGAATTTGATTCTTGATTAGTACTAGGTCCTTGGTTGGAACTTGATCCTTGATTTGAACATGATTCTTTACCCAAACTAGATATAGGATCATAGGTATGAAACACATCCACCTCTTTTTCATGACAAGATTCTTCAGACAAAGAATACCACTCCCATTTATTAGAGTCTTCATCACTTTGGGCATTTAGTTGTAAAATTTGTTCATACAACTATGGATGGTTCCTTTGAGTGTGTCCTTCTTCTAAATAACCTATTCTTGATTTCTTCTTTCTATCTCTCCAAGTTACTTCTATTGGTTCTAGCAAGCCTTCATTTTTCTTTCCTAAAGGACCCTTTCCTCTGTAACCCATCTTTTGCATGATTTGATATCCTTTACCATATTGGTGTGTAGGAATGCTGATATTTTGAACCCTTTCTTCATTTGAATTTGATGCTTGATTTGGACTTGAGGATTCCTCATCTTTATAAAGCCATTTAAAAATTTCATCATAATCTTCTTCCATGGAAGGAGAATTATTATCTCTTACAAGGTATTCTTTATACTTTTAGGGAGGATGAGAACTAGATGGTTTGCCATGTGTTCTAGGAGAAATAAGTAAGTCGATCATTGAAAATGAATATTCTCCTACCCCCTTTTGTTTGATTTTACATTTCTTCTCAAAGTTTGTCATCCATTTGTCCATCTTTTGGTAATGTATTTATTTGGCTATTTCTTTTTCAAACTTAGAGGATTTTGAATTTTCCTCATCTTGATGTGAACCACTCAAGCTAGTATTCTTTTTGTCTTCACCTTTCAAATCTAAAAAACTAATTTTCCATTTTCCCTTAGTTGAAGTAGGTAAGTTAGTTTTTTCTTGGTTTGAGTCAACAATAACACTCTCTTTTTTCAAAATTTCCTTTCCCTTTGATGTATAACTTGAACTAGGAACCTTTTCTTGAGTTGCTTCTTTGAGAATACTTGATGTAGAACCTTCACTATTATGTGGGACCAACGAATCATTCAAGGATTTAACATTATTGCAATATTGAAAGGGATTTAAGTCTCCAATTATAGTAATTTCTTGACCCATGTACATACATTTTATATATTGATGATAGGTCGAAGGCACCACTTGCATTTCATTGATCCATGGCTTTCCTAACAAGATGTTATATGTCAACTTAAGATCAAGGACTTGACAAACTATTTCCTTTTGAATTCAACCAAATCTAATGGGTAGAAAAACCATTCCTTTGGAAGATATTTCCTAATCATCATAGGATTTGATGGTAATTTTTCATTTTAGATCAACAACATCTTTGGAATATCCTAGAGCTTTTACTAGGTTCAAGGTGCAAATGTTCAGGCCAACACCACCATCAATTAGGAATCTTTTGACAAGATGTTTATGTATCAAGAATTCTATATGCAATGGAAGATTTTGGGGATTATTTAGGGATATATCATTATTCTTAGAAAAATATATGCAATGAGGTGTCCAACCATGTCATAGTTATGGGCCTGATAAGGAATTTATGACATTGTCATAGGTATGGGCAAAATTAACCTTTTCATTACTTTTTTTTTTTTTTTGGTTAGAATTTGAAGCTTCACCCTTTTCATGATTTAAGAAAGGGGTTTTGAATTCCACATGGTATTCATTGTTTTGAGGTCCGTCTACCTTAATCGTACCATCATCTATCAAGTCTTGGACCACGTGCTTCAATCTCATGGATTCATTTGTTTGGTGCCCTTTATTTTTATAATATTCATAATGATGGGCATAATTCCACCATGAGGGATTAACTTGTGGTTCATATGGTTTTGCCTCTGGTAATGTAATGATTTTGTTGGCAATGAGAGTCCTTAATGTATTTTTGAGAGGTTCACCTAAGGGTTTGAACTTCCTCCTTTGTGTTGAATTTAAGAAAGGTCTTGGTTTGTTGTCTCTAATTATAGTAATTTCTTAGCCCATGTACATAAATTTTATACATTGATGATAGGTCGAAGGCACCACTTGCATTTTGTGGATCCATGGCTTTCCTAACAAGATGTTATATGTCAACTTTAGATCAAGGACTTGACAAACTATTTCCTTTTGAATTCAACCAACTCTAATGGGTAGAACAACCATTCCTTTGGAAGATATTTCCTAATCATCATAAGATTTGATCGTAATTTTTCATTTTGGATCAACAAAATCTTTGGAATATCCTAGAGCTTTTACTAGGTTCAAGGTGCAAATGTTCAGACCAACAACACCATCAATTAGGAATCTTTTGACACGATGTTGATGTATCAAGACTTCTATATGCAATGGAAGATTTTGGGGATTATTTAGGGATATATCATCATGCTAAAAAAAATATTGTCAATGAGGTATCCAACCATGTTTTAAAATCTATCAATGTCCAAATCATTAGCAACAATATTCTCAACAAGAGCCTTTTCCAATATTTTTTGTGGGTTGGTGAACATTTTAACAATTCCAAGATGGATTTGTGTTAGTGTCTTTTAGAGTTGGTCCACAATGTTATATTGTCTCGAAGAGGAAGATGATTTATTAAGCCAAGGGGTTTTAGGGGTGGTCCCTTACAATGTTATCTTTGAAGCTTGCCCCCTAGTCACAACATTAGAAGTCTCTTTTTTTGGTTTGTCCTTAAACATATTGAAATTGATTGTATTCTCATATCCTGATAAGGAATTGACATTGTCATAGGTATGGGCAAAATTAACCTTTTCATTACTTTTTTTTTAAATATTTTGGTTAGAATTTAAAGATTCACCCTTTTTTTGATTTAAGGAAGGGGTTTTGAATGCCACATGGTCTTGATTGTTTTGAGACCCGTCTACCTTAATCATACCATCATCTATCAAGTCTTGGACCACGTGCTTCAATCTCATGCATTCATTTGTTTGGGTCCCTTTGTTTTTATAATATTCACAATGATGGGCATAATTCCACCATGAGGGATTAACTTGTGGTTCATATGGTTTTGCCTCTAGTAATGTAATGGTTTTGTTGGAAATGAGAGTCCTTAATGCATTTTTGAGAGGTTTACCCAAGGGTTTGAAATTCCTCCTTTGTGTTGAATTTAAGAAAGGTATTGGTTTGTTGTCTCCAATTATAGTAATTTATTGACCCATGTACATAAATTTTATACATTGATGATAGGTCAAAGGCACCACTTGCATTTTGCGGATCCATGGCTTTCCTAATAAGATGTTATATGTCAACTTTAGATCAAGGACTTGACAAACTGTTTCCTTTTGAATTAAATCAACTCTAATGGGTAGAACAACCATTCCTTTGGAAGATATTTCCTAATCATCATAATATTTGATGGTAATTTTTCATTTTGGATCAACAACATCTTTGGAATATCCTAGAGATTTTACTAGGTTCAAGGTGCAAATATTTAGGCCAACTCCACTATCAATTAGGAATCTTTTGACATGATGTTTATGTATCAAGAATTCTATATGCAATGGAATATTTTGGGGATTATTTAGGGATATATCATCATGCTCAAAAAATATACGCAATGAGGTGTCCAACCATGTTTTGAAATATATCAACGTCCAAATCATTAGCAACAATATTCTCAACAAGAGCCTTTTCCAATATTTTTTGTGGGTTGGTGAACATTTTAACAATTCAAAGATGGATTTGTGTCAGTGTCTTTTAGAGCTGGTTCACAAGGTTATTGTCTCTAAGAGGAAGATGATTGATTAAGCCAAGGGGTTTTAGGGGCAGTCCCTTGCAATGTTATCTTTGAAGCTTTCCCCCTAGTCACAACATTAGAAGTCTCTTTTTTTGGTTTGTCCTTAACCATAATGACATTGATTGTATTCTCATATCCTGATAAGGAATTTATGACATTGTCATAGGTATGGGCAAAATTAACCTTTTCATTTTTTTTTTTTTGGTTAGAATTTGAAGATTCACCCTTTTTGTGATTTAAGAAAGGGGTTTTGAATGCCACATGGTCTTCATTGTTTTGAGGTCCATATACCTTAATCGTACCATCATCTATCAAGTCTTGGACCACGTGATTCAATCTCATACATTCATTTGTTTAGTGCCCTTTGTTTCTATAATATTCACAATGATGGGCATAATTCCACCATAAGGGATTAACTTGTGGTTCATATGGTTTTGCCTCTGGTAATGTAATGATTTTTTTGGCAATGAGAGTCCTTAATGCATTTTTGAGAGGTTCACCCAAGGGTTTGAACCTCCTCTTTTGTGTTGAAGTTTAGAAAGGTCTTGGTTTTTTGTCTCCAATTATAGTAATTTCTTGACCCATGTACATAAATTTTATACATTGATGATAGGTCGAAGGCACCACTTGCATTTCGTGGATCCATGACTTTCCTAACAAGATGTTATATGTCAACTTTAGATCAAGGACTTGACAAACTATTTCCTTTTGAGTTCAACCAAATGTAATGGGTAGAACAACCATTCCTTTGGAAGATATTTCCTAATCATCATAAGATTTGATGGTAATTTTTCATTTTGGATCAACAACATCTTTGGAATATCCTAGAGCTTTTACTAGGTTCAAGGTGAAAATGTTCAGGCCAACACCACCACCAATTAGGAATATTTTGACATGATGTTTATGTATCAAGACTTCTATATGCAATGAAAGATTTTGGGGATTATTTAGGGATATATCATTATGCTCAAAAAAATATACGCAATGAGGTGTCCAACCATGTTTTAAAATCTATCAATATCGAAATCATTAGCAACAATATTCTCAACAAGAGCCTTTTCCAATATTTTTTGTGGGTTGGTGAAAATTCTAACAATTACAGGATGGATTTGTGTTAGTGTCTTTTAGAGCTGGTCCACAAGGTTATATTGTCTCGAAGAAGAAGATGATTGATTAAGCCAAGGGGTTTTAGGGGTGGTCCCTTGCAATGTTATCTTTGAAGCTTTCCCCCTAGTCACAACAGTAGAAGTCTCTTTTTTTGGTTTGTCCTTAACCATAATGACATTGATTGTATTCACATATCCTGATAAGGAATTTATGACATTGTCATAGGTATGGGCAAAATTAACCTTTTCATTACTTATTTTTTTGTTTTGGTTAGAATTTGAAGATTCACCCTTTTTCATGATTTAAGAAAGGGGTTTTGAATGCCACATGGTCTTAATTGTTTTGAGGTCCATCTACCTTAATCGTACCATTATCTATCAAATCTTGGACCACGTGCTTCAATCTCATGCATTCATTTGTTTCGTGCCCTTTTTTTTTATAATATTCACAATGATGGGCATAATTCCACCATGAGGGATTAACTTGTGGTTCATATGGTTTTGCCTCTAGTAATGTAATGATTTTGTTGGCGATGAGAGTCCTTAATGCATTTTTGAGAGGTTCACCCAAGGGTTTGAACTTCCTCCTTTGTGTTGAATTTAAGAAAGGTCTTGGTTTGTTGACTCCTTTATTGTTTTAAAAATTGTTGTTGTTGAAATGGATCTTTGATGTTTGATTAACATTGTTAGCTTGGTTGGACCCACTTGAGAGATTGAAGGGAGTAGCTTTAAGATTGTTTGCCTCTACAACTCCATCATTATCAAGATTTTTATTGGTGTTCTTTAACCAAAATCTAGGTTTCTCATTGTTGTTATTGTAAGCCTTGTTTTTTTTGAAATTGTTATGGTTGTTAGAGGAACCCTTGTTGTCTTTGTAAAGTTTTAGTTCTCCTTTTCTTTCTAAAACATCTTCTATTTTAATCCCATTTTCAATGATCTTCTCAAAAGTGAGTGGACATTGAAGTTGTAATTCATAATTCATCTTTGTATTTAATTTGTTCATGAAAATGTCCATATTCTCTTTATTGGGTATACTTGTAGGATAAAGAGAAAAAACCGCTCTCCGTCTTTGTAGAAAGGTCAAAAAGGGCTCACCATATCTTTATTTAGTATTGCATAAGTTTAGCATGGTGACCTCCTACTCAATATTATAAGAGTAATTATTAACAAACTTAGAGGCTAATTCTTCAAACGTTTTGATACCCAGGGGTAGTTTTGAAAACCACTCTATTGCCTTCCCTCTGAGGCTTCTAGGAAATAACCTCATTAGATAAGTGGTGTCATGCATAAATTCCAGGCTTAGTGGACAAAAACCCCTCAAATAGTCTTGTGGGTCAGATTTACCCATATATTTATCATATTTTGGAAATACCACATTTCGAGGGAAGGGTACCGTAATTAGACTCTTATCAAATAGAAATGGGCATATGGATTTGATTGAGAATTGTTTTGGATCCACTTCCTTCATCATGTTGTCTAATTACATTTGGAAAATTTTGAATTTCTTATGCATCGACCCTATTAGATTTTCCTCTTCTTCATCTTTCTTTAGAGTTGACATATCATAATCATGAGTAAGCTTAACTCCTAATTGAGCTAGGTTTAGGAAGTATCTCTCTTTGTCCCTATGTAGGATTTTTTCCATGAATTTAATGAATAAGGGATCTTGGGTAGCTTCATTCACTCTTTCTTATGTTGCCTCGTCATCTGGATTTTGATGATTTTGATTTCCTCCATTATTCCCATTTCCCCCCCATTGTTACCACCATTGTTTCCATTGTTGTTTTCACCATTAGTGTTAAGGTCATTGTTGTTGTTGGAGTTAATGGCTTCATTTTTATTGTTGATAATATTGGGAACCTCATAAGAAAAAATTGTGTGCCATCATTTCTTTTTCTTCTTCCTCTTCTTCTTGGAAAGGTTGATATGGTGATAGAGGTGTTTCATTTAAATAAGGTATCTCTTGCCTAATATAAGTCTCACCTTCTTGTAAGGATATTTTCATATAATGGGATCTAGTGAAGAATGACATTAACAAGAATTTGATGCTTTTAATTTATACCTCTTGATCAACAATTCCTTGAAAAATTATTGACAATCTAAATTTGTAGGGATTTGACCTTATTTTTGACTTGAATAGGCAGTACTCTATAACAGGTATCTAAAAATGTACTCAATTTTAACTAACAAACCCAGGAGATACTCACTATTTTGGGTTTTTGTTCTGTACACATTAAGATAGGCCTAGTATATGCCACAAAAACACTTGTACATGCTAACTGGAAAAAGACTTTACGTTATTTTAATGTTCATAGGTGTCACTTCTTTGTTCAAATGTGTTAGAAGAATACTTGGATGCGTTACTTCTATTCTTAAATGCGTTGAAACTCTGTTTGGATGCACTACAATATTTTTCAAAAATGGTATAGGAGTTTTCATACACATAACAACATACCTTAGGAACCGTTGTTTAACTATTTTGGTCACAACTTGATTGATTTTTAAAAATTTAAGTTGATTTTCAAATTTGAATGGATGTTTTATGTTTGTAATCATGAATCTTCAACTCGAGCAACCACAAAAATGCTTGTCATTACCCTCAATTCCTAAACACAAAAGTGTATATTCATGATAATTTCCATGGGTCTTTTCACAATGAGCAATTCCAAGTGTTTCTATATTTTAGTCCCCATATGTAGAATTGGGTTTTAGGTCTAAATAGACTAAGTGTCAGGTTTTTTCTTTGGGAAATGTGTCCTCCTAATATCTCAAGGATTATATCCTTATAGTATAGTTTATACCTTAGGTTAGGATGTCAAAAAAATGGGTACTCATGTTTGGTCAAGTCTTTCAGTTAGTCCAAGTTTGAAGTTCTAAGTCTCGTCAGAGTCTATTGAATTAGTGGTAAAAATTGAGGTTCGAAGAGATAATGGTGGAAGAAATTGAAGAATAGTAAGGGAAATCCCAAAATTCTAAAGGGAAGGTTGGGGCTCACACATTTCAAAATCATAAGTTGTTATGAAGAAGGTAGAAGAAGAAAAATCATCAAGATCTGATAGATAAATCATAAAAAACCTACCACATCATCAAAATTCTTTGGTCAGAAGGAAAACATATGAAGCACAATATTCATTGAAGAATGGAGGGAGGAAGTGAAATTCCCAAATTTCTGAAGAAATACTAGGACCTGTTGCTCATATTTTCTCCAGTTTGGCATATTTATGTTATGGGCCTGGTTAGGGTTGCAAACGATTTTCTGTGCTTCTAGATCTTTCAATTTTTCATGGTGTTTGGGTTTTCTCCTTAAACCCTAAGGTTGTTTGTAAAACTCTTGGTTTATTTCATGAAAAAAACCCTAGGTCTCATGCTTGTGTTATAAAGTTGAGTTACTTTGCGAACCACTTAAGTATTTAAACCTATGGGTCTTAAGTCGTAGAGCAAGGCCATTTTAATATTTCCTATGTCATGCACGAGGTCCATTTTAATTTTTCCTAAGTCTTAGTGAGGCTTATGTTTTTATTTAATTCCCTAATTCTAATTTCCCCATGGTGAATTATCCCTTTTTCTATGTGTCATGCAAGTCTCATTTGATCCGACGGTGGTCGCCTTTCCTTGGTCGCAATATGTGCTCAGTTTAATCATTGAGGCTTTGCACCTATGCGACACCTGTGTTAATTTTAAATCATGAGGTCAACATCTTTCAAAGCTTAGTGATGATCTTCCACCACTATTAGATTAGTTGTCATCAGTGATTCTCATTATTCCTCTAACAATACATGCAAGGATAATATCCTTCAATGCATTGTGACAAGCAGACATGTGGAAAGTGCCCAAGCTTAAGGCAGTTTAAAGTGTGGTAAAATCTTATTGATCTTGTGGTGGTCGTGTTTCCTTGATCAAAACATGCATGGAGGTTAGTCTTCAAGGCTTCATGCTTTTTCTCCACATATCAACTGGCGGGACTGGGTTATGACTGCAATTAATTTATCATGTGATCAGATCAAGGAGGATCTAATGGTGCACGTAAAGCCTCAAAGGGAAGGTGCAACCTTTTTATCCATTGCGGGTTCATGACAGGAAAACACATGGAAAGGTGGCTGATCTTAGGAAGGTTAATGTATGGGAAGATGTATCTTGATCATGTAGTGGGCATTAATCCTCGAACAAAAGGTGATCGATAGATATTCATCGAGGCATTGCGATAGAGCGACACGTGTCCAAATCTTATCGTTGGCTCATGAGTAATTTAAAAGGATATCTACGACTCCATTTTAAAGTTGTGAAAGATTCAATCTGGGCCACCGATGGTGTATTATATGCCACCTATAGCCATTGGAATGGATATTTTAATTTTCAAATGGTTTCTTCAGGGTTTCAAAGCGGTGGATTGTGTCGTTTGTTGCAGAGCAATAAATCGATGAATTTGATCTTATGGGTTGTGTTTTTATAGCTGTTGAATGCTGTGTGAAGGAAAGTTGGGTAGTGTTAAATGCTTTTATGCAAAGAATGTTTATTTTGGGCTTTTGATTAGTTTCTTAATCCCTTTTTAAGCCCTATTTCTTTCTTTTTTTATTCTGTCATTAATGAAAGGTCCTTTCCAGAGTCATTTAAAAAGAGATCAGGTTGTGTTCTTCAGGAGCCGAGGTTTTAAAGAAAGGTTAGTTGGTGTTCTATAGTTCTGAAGGGCCAAATCTTCCTAGGGTATTTAATGCAAACAAAACATTCCATTTATTCTTCCTTCTGTAGATTTTTGTTCTTCAGCTTCCCAAGATGGATGACAACTTGATCAGATTTCTTCACCAGGATCAATTAAAGAAGGGTCAACTTGTTGATGACAGATTTGCTTGGTTCTTGAATTGAATTAATTTATTCTGTCATGTAGTAATCTAAATTATTTATCCCCAACCCTAAAAGATCCAAAGCTTGTGGCAATCCTTATTTCTATAAAAGGATTTTCGGGATCACTTTGGAGGGATGAAAATTTTATGCCACAAAAGGCTTGTAAAGATCTGCATATTTTGATTAAGACTGTGGGTGGTCTCCTTGGATTTGCTTTCATATGTTATTGATTTTTTTATATCAATATATGTCTGTACTTCCTTTCATTTGTGTGATTTGATTGAATAGTTGTCTTTGTTCCAGCTTGTATACTCATTTGGATTGGTTGTTAAGGATATTTCAGTCCATCACTTTGTAAGGAAAAGTGTCTAACTAGTTTAAGGTTTCTTTCAAGGAGAGAATTAAAGTCCTTAAGGTAGTTTTAGTGAGTAGATGGTTGTAATAGATTTGATGATTATTTATGCTTTTAAGAAGTATGAACGGATCATGCAAGGCATAGTCTGATTCAGTGATCATTTGCAGGATTTACATTTGATGTATTTTTGTTCTTATAGATCTTTGAATTTTAAGTGACTCCATACCTATTGGATAAGGCACTGGTCTGATTTGTTAGATTATGTGGTTCCCATCAAATTCTTATACAAATTGTTATCATTTACATTTTATGTTATACTGTTATGCCTGCCTGTTTAAGAAACTACTAAATATTGAAGGCAGAAGTCAGGTACACCCACCTGAGCTTGTGGAGCTCAAAGTGAAGGAGGATTTAATCCTCATTAATTGGACTTGTTTCTTAGCATAATCAAGATTTGGGTTTCATAAAGTCAAGCATTTCTGCTACATAGGATTCTGCAAGAAAAAGCTCCAAAAAATTGGCGACTCTTCTAGGGAAAAGAGAAGCAAAAGTCTTGATAAACCTTTCAAAGAATCTCTGGTTATTTAAATTTTTATAAAGATAAAGCCATTGAGTTTACCTTTAAAATCATAGAGTTAGTCTTAATTAGATTCCTTGTTATTTTCCTTGACTGGTAAATCTTGTTACAATATTCATTTAGGTTAGTGTTGTATTGTCCCAACTTGTTTTGGGTGGCGACTCTGAGAGATCTTTGCAGCAATGTTGAGAAACAAATATAATTCTATACACACTTCCTCAAAATGAATAATAAAAATACTAGATCTTGTGTGAGAAGGTATCCTACAGACAAATTGGAAGATGGGCTTCGAACTACCTCTAAAGCTGATCAACCAAGGAAAGGGAGGAATAATAGGAGTGTCTCTCAAAATGAGAGACAAGAGGAAAACACTAGAGTAGACGAGCCAATCCAATGTAGCCATGAAGGAAATACATTAGAGTATGAAGAGGTTGTAGACTTGGTATTTGGTGCATATGAATATTATCATTCTCCTAGTGAGAGAGAGGTTTCAGAATCTGACACTACTCTCCCAGATTCTGACAGTATGGCTGAAAAAATTTATGAATTGGATAGGAGAATCCAAAAGCAGATTGCCATTAGACAACAATGAGAGAAGGAAAGAGAAAATAAGATAAGACAAGATCAGATTAGGGTTGAACAAATGAAGAGGCAATTTCTAAACCTAGAAGAAATGAACTATGTTGAAGAACCTAAGAGGGTTGAGGACCAACCTGCCATTTGTCATATTTTGGTTACTCAAGGCCCTACGAATAACAGAAAGTAGAAGACATCTGGTATTCATATTGAAGAGCCAAAATCAAAGGAGGTTCCTTTAAGTAGGGTAGCACAACTAGATCTTGATTTGGAGAGGTTAAGGAAAGTTGATGAGGAGGATGCCAAACTATTAGAAAAGGTTGAGTTGGAAGCAACAGCTACTGAGAGGAAAAATAAGTTAGCCTTTTTGAATATAAATACAAATATTATTGCAATGGAAAGTGCTACACATGTAGTTGGTCCTAGTCAAAGAAATTAGAGTCTTGGTCTAGCTCAAGGTATACAAATTACTGGTGGTCACTCTGCTACTACTGTATCAAACAACACAACAAATTAGGGAGATACAGTAGGAGTAATTGGAGCTCATGCTGCTACAAATTTTCAAAGGAGACCTATCCATTTTGATAGGTATCTTCCATTATTATTTGATGACATTCCTGGTTACCCAGATGTCATTCCAAATGAGGTAAGAGATAAAATACCTAGGTTTAGTGGAAATAATACTATAACTTGTGAAGGACACCTTAAATCATTCACTAATAAGATGACCAATTTTGAGATTTATCATGAGGATGTACTCATGAAATTATTTGTTCAATCTTTGGATGAAGATGCTAAAGAATGGTATAGGAGTTTACCTGAAAAATAGTATAGAATCTTGGGAAGAGCTGGTTGGATGTTTTAGGGAACAATATCACAAACATGTTAATTCATGTTTTATGTTGAAAGAATTTAATAATATTAAGAATTTCCCAAATGAAAGTATGGCAGATTTTAATAATAGGTTTCAAAAGGCCATGAGCAAGTTATTTCAGGTTTTGAGATTAGAAGAGGAGGTATGTTTAACTACATATTTCAATGCTATAGAAGGAAAGATGTCATACATTTTAAGGGATAAGATTCTGCATAGTCTAAGGGATGCCTATAAAATGGCTATAAACATTGAAAGCAATAGGCAGGCCTCAGGGACAATGAGAACAAGAGAAGATTGAAGGTCGTGGAAGGATACAAAAGGTCAAACAAGTAGACCTACCAAGGAGGAAGATAGGGTGGATAAATTGGTAAGTGCAGTCAAAGATCTGGCTGCTAAGGTTGATAAAAATGATTGGGATTCTCATGACAATAGGTATCAATATCAGAGTTATGACAGATTCCCAAATTTAAGGGATATGCCATACAATACAAATTGGAAGGACGACATGCCTATTATTGAAAATTAGGAGAGACAAAAGAATAAAGTAACCCCTGATCCTTTGAAAATAAATGTTGCACACAATGTAGAAAATAACCCTTCATGTGCTGCTTGCAATATGCCCCACTCTTCTTTTCAATGCATTGTTGCCCAAGCTTTAGCAGAACAAATGAAGGACACTAATGAATAGATGAAATTAGAATAAGAAAACCCTATGGTAAATATGTTCAATACGAATAGGAATAATGATATGTGGTCTTCTGAATATGATGAGCCAGTTGAAAATGTAGATATTAAGAAAGGACATTTCCAAAGATACCAGCAACAAGTTTTCTCTGATTCAGATGATGAAACTGATACTCTGCTGAAAAATACTATCTACACTTCAGGTGATGATAGAGAACATCCTCATTTCAAATTTCCTAGTGAGGAGGAAAAAAGATCTTTAACCATAACAACAATCAATCATGCTAGGAATGCTTAAAACTTGAGGAATAGGAAGGTAGAGCCTGGAAAAGGTAAGCCTACTTTTGTGTTCATTAAAGAAAGTTCCTCAAAGGTTTTCGTAGAATCTCAAAGAAAAAATGAAAACAAGAAAGAAGGTACAAAACAAGGAGAGTCTTCTTCTGCTCAAGGAGAAAAGAAGGAAGTAAAAGTTTCCAAGCAAGTTGTTACTGACAAGGGAAGCAAAGGTAAGATCATAAATGATATATTGTCTAGATTACCTGTCTTTAATATGAAACATGCTCTTACACAAATGAAAGTTTGAGTTCCCATGATTGAAATGTTAAAAATAAAGGAACATAGAGAGGCTGCAATGTCATTTTTTAAGGAGATGATGGATGTCCCTATTGATAATAAAAGGGACATCAAAGTGAAGGGTGTCTATCATGAGCCAAAAACCCCTATCTTATATGTGGGTAATATGATCACCCAAGAACCCTCCCAAGTAGATCCTTTCTATGTAACCTTGTTGATAAACAATAAACTTGTAAAAAATTATATGATTGATTTTGGTGCCGCTACAAATGTAATGCCATATGGAGTAATGAAAGAATTGGGCATGGATGTTGACACCTGTTATGGAAGGTGTTATGCCATGGAAAATAGAGAGGTCCCTATGGTGGGAACTCTGAAAGGAGTTGAGGTTAAGATTGATGTTTTTCCTGAGGAAAATTACAAAATGGATGTAGTTGTTCTAGATACTCAACCCGTTATGGTATGCTATGATCTAGATAATGGGCTGCATCAGTTGCAGGTCATGTACAATTGGACTTATCTTATGAAATAATCCCAGTAAATGGGAATGAAGTAAATTTTTATAGAGAACCATGAGGACTAGTGACTATTTAAAAGGTGCAAACTGATGTTCTTAATTGTTGTGTGGATGTGGATATGTAAAATTTTAGAGCTGAGAAAATCTTTCCACAATGCAAAAATACTGACCCATTAGTTAGAGAGCTGAAGACACAACAAGGTGTCCTTTGATAGTTGTACTTTGATGGAGCTTGTTCCAAAGAGGGATTAGGAGTTGTTGTTCTATTTATTTCTCTATCAAGTACTACATTCAAGTACTCTTTCTTGTTAACTTTTAAATGTACCAATAATACTGCTGAATATGAAGCCTTGTTTTTGGGATTAAATATTGCTACTAGGTGTAACACCCCAAAATTGGCACCTTACAATTCTAATCAATTTTGGTGCATTTTCTCATCATCAAAGTCCTATTGTACTAGGCAAATTTTCCTTCCTAATTGTCTTTAATTGACTTAGTCTCAAATGCAGA
>MU227515.1:1252386-1302845 GCA_018584345.1 Thuja plicata
CCAGCTAGCTCGTGAACATCCATGTTCCTTCTGCTGATCTTGACAAGGTTGAGCCTATCCATGAGCATCATGTATCTTGACATTCATGATCCCTTCCATCAACCTATTTACTTTCTCTCATGCATGCCACCCTATCATGATCTTGCTTATCCCAAGCCTATCCTTCCTATCTCTGTGCATTCCTATCATAATCCAAAACATGCACTTATACCTCCATCAACCTTTATCCTGATCATAGATATATCCTATCCTATGAAATTGACCCCTTGGTCTTGATCAAAATTGAAAAACAAGTTCTTCAAAGTCTCTTGACATGTCCACTCTTTTGGACCACATACTTTTCATGACATCAGGTCATTACCCTAAATTCTATACAGCATTGCTCCATGAGCCTACATTGCTATATTATTTTTTCCCTAGCTTGGGTAATCTTGCAGAGAGTGTCCTTGAGGGTTGCATTCACCCTCTTCATCCATCATTGGCTACTCATCTCATACATCAGCTCTCTAATCCATCTGCAATGTCCTCCACCTTGCTAGACATTGGGGCAATTCAAGAATAAGGATCTAAAAGAATTATGCACTAAGTTCATAATTATTCAGTACTGGTCTTCTATCTATTACCCCTAGGGTAATGGATAGGTGGAAGCTTCAAATAAGACTATTCTCAAGATCTTACACTGCACAGTACACAAATCTGGATGAGACTGGCATCTCCAGATTAATCTAGCTTTATGGGCTTACCGCACCAGTATACAGACACCAACAGGGGCCACAACCTTTACTCTAGTTTATGGTGCATATGCAGTGCTTCCTATTGAGGTTGAGATTCCTACCTTGCGAGTCTCTTTGAAGGGCCTCATTACTGATGGTGATATCAGAATATCTTGGCTTCAAGAGCTTGAACTAATGGATGAATGTCAAAAAGTGGTGTTCGATCATCTCTGAGCATATCATAAGAGAATATCTAAAAGCTGCAATAAGAAGGTCAGACCAAGGTAATTCTAAATGGGTGATCTCATCCTGAGAGAGAACCCAAAGAATCAATAGCAACGAGTCCCGAAAGGAAAATTTGAACCACACTGGCTTGGTCCGTATGTTATCACTGTAGTATTTGGGTCTAGCACTTATCAACTCTCTACCATAGAGGGGGAACAACTCAAAGGGCCTATCAACGCTCTTCATCTGAAGAAGTTCTATAGTTGAGATGTCTTCTGAATGCTCATGTACATACTCTATTGTGAGAAAATCCTAAAAATTGCAAAATGTCCTAAAAAAATGATCATCTTAGTGAAAACCTAGAAAATAGGCACTTTGATGTATCTATTATCCTAGTGAAAACCTGGTAAACAGGCACCTTGATAATACCAAAAAAATTGAAAAAAAGAAAAAATACAAATTAATCAAAAAATGAAAAAATACAAAAAATGAAAAAATCCAAAAAAATAAAACATAAAAAATCACTATTGACTATCTTTCAATTGACGGATATTGGGGCAATCTAACCCTGACTCCTAAAGATTGAACCTTGTTCTAGGGACAATATTTTGAAAGGCGATGAATGTTCTCGTATCTGGGCAATCTAACCCAGATTCCTGGGAGTTAACATGCTCTTAGTTATCTTCAAAACACCAACTTCACATGGATTGAAACTGGTCACACTTAGGGGCATCTTCCTGGTCTAGGGGGCATTGTCCTATCTTTTGGAGTCTCTCTCCTCTTCACATTAGTCACCAGAGGTTCTCACTGAGTCTACCTACTAATGCCTAGATCTCACGCCGATCTTTATACTTGAGAATCTTTCTCATGTCAGTCACCAGTGATTCTCACTGTGTCTACCTACTATCACTGTACTACTGAGATTTCTCACATCAACTCAATATCTGCATATTTGACATCAATCCACTTTGGGTCTTTTCAAGATCCCACCTGACTTGACATGACCCCAGCATCATAGCTTGGGGGCAATCCACTCGAATTTGTCTTCTCTATATGAGTCAAGTCAATCATCAATGTTCATTACTTGGGGGCATGGCTCCCCACTTTGATCGCATCTTCAGTTTACACTCGAGTCAATAATCTTGTCAGTTCTAAAGGACAACTATCTACTGGCACAAACTGGTGTTTCTCAACACCCCAATCAAACAATATTTTTCAACACTATCTTTGGACACATCTATATTTTTTCAACACACATTGGATATCACCAATATAAACATCTCTCGATAGCAATCAAACACAATGCACTCACAAGCACAACGACATTTTTCAACACCCCTAAAAACACATGCACATTTGTAAACTTTGAAACATGCTAAGCTATGATTGAATCTTTCTTTGTATGCTGTCTATTCTCATGAATTTGATTGATATTTTCATTGTCTACTGCTTGTGGGTGTGGTTTTGATGATTTGACAACGTCAAATAAATAGGGTGTATGTGATAAGAGCTCCTACATTAAGGTGGGAAAGCCTCACATCCCTCAATCTTGTTTATTTGTATGCCAAGGGGAGGTTGGAACTATCTCTTTGACTGTTATTGCTTTGTTTGTTTACTTGTGTACTCTTACTATATCAAACTAGAAACAATGTTTATGTCATCTTGGATTTTGTGCCCTGGTGCTTATGTTCATTTCCTACATTTTATCTGATGAAAGTCATATTCATATCTTTATGGTTGGATTGGTTCCAGTAAGGATTGTATTGACTCCGATGTTCCAAAAAAATCAATGATGATAATTATGCGATGAGTCAAACAACCAAGTCTTAGGGTTGCATTTAGCTTAGGCTTGCATTCACATTTTAAGCTTGCATAGCAATAATTTTGGTGCTCTCTTCATTGTCTTCTCATTCTTCAAAGGTTCTCATCTTTTGTCCTAGATTCCTCTTGATTGCACAAGTGTTGGGTCCTTTCTCTTGATCTTCATTCATATTCTTTTGGTTAGTACCTGTCGTATATTGTGATATCCATTTTCGTGATCGAAATCAAAATCTGACACTCCTAAGTAGCTCAAAATCGTGTTTTAAAATTTTGGGACTGACGTGCTCTTACGCTTGTGCAGTCAACTTTTTGACGTTGCTTTCTTGTCAGAATCATCTCTCATCATCATTTTCTTGGCTTCTACAATCTTTTCATCAAAAGTCAACTCTAGTCAATTCTAGTCAAACTTGGTCAACTATGGTCAAACCTAATAAATAGGACCTCCCGATCGCTCTAAATCAATTCCGCCTTCTCTTGATCTATCTCTGCATTCCTCTAGATCTTAGATCTTACTTCTATCTATGATATTTTTTTGTCAATCATCTTTTTGTTGTGTCATCTTTCGATTTCACTCCCGAGGGAGCAGGATGATTGCATCATTGAATCTTTTCGCATCATTCTCAAATCAGTCTGATCTGAATCAAAAGTCCCCATTTCTAGGGGCATCTCATCACTTGGGTCATATTCAGTGTTTCGTACCTTATGGTCAAAATTAGATATTCCATGATCTTGAATCTCTAGGGGCATCTTGATGCCTCACATCTTGTCATCTTGTCATTTATCTTTTTAGGTATCTAAGCAATCTAACTCGGATCCTCAAGGATCATGCTTCATTCTGGAGATAGTCGTAAAAATCTCTATTGACTATCTTTTGGGATAGGTATCGGGGAAATCTAACCCTGACTCCTAAAGGTTGAGCCTCATTCTGGGGACAATCTTGTGAAAGATATCAATCTAACCTAGATATTGGGGGACTAAGCTTCGTTCTGGAGATGATTATTGAAATCTCATTGGGTATTAGGGAAATCTAACCGTAATTCCTAAAAGTCATGCTTCGTACTAAAGATGGCTCTCAAAATATCTTTTCAACCATTATCTGGGCAACCTAACCTAGATCTCGGAGGGCTAACCTTTGTATTGGGGAAATCTAACCCTGATTCTGGAGATAGTCCTAAATCTTCATCAGCTATCAACGGACATTGGGGCAATCTAACCCCGATTCCAATCTTCTCTCAACTGGTATTTGGACCGTTGTCTTCACAATCTAACTTAGACTTCGGAGAATCATGCTTCATTCTAAAGATGGTTCTGCTTCTAAATCTGATCGGTGTCTTGGCAACCTAACCTAGACTACCAAAATCTTCATCTGTCACATCAGACTATTCTTTGAATCAACATGCTGCTCGCACATCAATTCAAAGAGGGAAAAAATGTAACACCCCAAAATTGGCACCTTACAATTCTAATCAATTTTGGTGCATTTTCTCATCATCGAAGTCCTATTGTACTAGGCAAATTTTCCTTCCAAATTGTCTTTAATTGACTTAGTCTCAAATGCAGAAAACCTAAATTTGCATAAAATCTTACACTATATTTAATTCCTAAATTTTCAAGATTTATTAGCTAAAAATCCCTACGATTAATTAATTTAATTCTAAAGTCCTAGGTGCTTTTAAATTAAATTAATCCCACCCCCTTTAGCTAATACACATCAAGGGAATTAAATATTATTTGGTTATTTGAATGGATTATCCTCACTTGAATTTAATAATTCAAACAAAATGAAAAGCCACCCATGTGGCAATAATTCATTTATTTAATTAAATAAATCCTTCATTTTGTCTCACCTTCCTATATGGAGATGAAGAGTCAGCCGTTTCTTTCCAAGAAACTCTTCATTCTCTCTTCAGGATTTTCTATATTATGGACCTTCTTTCCTTCATTTGGGAGAGCAATTTTAGAGTATCAAAACTATAGCAAATTCTTGTCTCCATCCTCTCATATTTTCAAGATTTCATTGCAAATTTAGTGTAATTTCATGTAGTTTAATGGCATTCTTCATCTTAATTTAGTTTTTTTACCATCAATTAGCTTAATTATGTTATCTTTTTCAAATTTCTTAGCTTAAAATCTACATTTTCATTCCTAGATTACAATTGCATCTCTCATATAGAATAATTCCATTTATGTTTTCAAAGCTTTCAAATCCTCCATTTTAGCAATGGTCTATGGTTGTTGGCTCTCTTTCTGAGAGTAATTAAACACCCCAACTAAATAGGAGGCAAAGGGTTGATTCAATCGATATTGTGGAATGAGAAATTCATGTTCATCTTCACAATTCAATGATTGAGCAATGACTATGTTGTGTTGTGGCTGATTTAGAGGTCAACATTCAGACACATACACTAGGCATGGTATCAAATATCTAAATTTTTTTGGGGATTGTGAGCTATTAGTAGCACAAGTTAGATCCAAGTATGATGTAAAAAATGATAGATTAAAGATGTACAAGCATGCTATTTTGGACTAGATTGAATTTTTTTGATGCCTTTAACATTGAATGGATTGAAAGGTTAAAAAACATCATGGCTGATTTGTTGGCCAATGTTGCTTTAAAGAATGACGATCCAACCTTGAGTGGGGTATCAATTGTAGAGGTTAAGAGTATACCAGTTGTGCCTGATAATGTTTACAACTGGTAAGTTTTTGATGATGACCAAGATATCCTCAGGTTTATTCAACGCCTTTAGCATTATGAAGGCTAGCATGTAGATTGTAATTCTTTAGTTGAGGTGATTTATGACAAGGATAATGTTTTTGGCAATGAGGTTGTCCAGTTAGGTTCTAATCAGATTCCTAAGGGGCTAGTAGAATTAGAAGCATTGTTCAATGATCAAGATTATTATCTATCAAATAGGAGTAGTGCTAAAATTGAGGATCTAGATGAAGCAAATATGGGATCAGAAACAACACCTCAGATGGTATATATTGGAAAGAGGTTAGATTCCCATGTAAGGGAAAATATGATAAAGTTGTTAAGAAAACACAAGCATGTGTTTTCCTAGTCATATGAGGACCTAAAAACCTATAAGTAAGACCTTTTCCAGCATGAGATCCCACTAAAACTAGATGCTAAGCAATTAAGACAGAAGCAGAGACCAATCAACCCACTATTGGCCCCCAAGATGCAACAAGAATTAATAAGGTTGAGGGATGCAAGAATTATTCAACCCATAAGATATTCAACCTAGGTCTCTAATTTGGTCCCAGTGAGGAAAAAGAATGGTGATATAAGGCTTTGACTTGATTTAAGGAATTTAAACATTGCATTTTTAAAGGATAATTATTCTTTGCCTAACATGGAGGCAATGTTGCACAAAGTTACTAGTTATGATTTATTATCAATGATCGATGGTTTTTCATGTTACAACCAGGTGTTAGTAAAGGAATTAGAGAAATTTTAAACTACATTTACTACTCCTTAGAGTACACATGTGTATGTTAGAATTCCCTTTGGTCTTATAAATATAGGGGAAACATTCCAGAGAGCTATGGATGTTGCATTCAAAGAATTTATTGATCTATTTATGGTGATCTATCAAAATGATTTGACAACAAATTCCAAGAAAGAAGAGGACCATTGTGGTCATTTAGAAAATATTTTTAACAAGGCTTTGGAATATGATGTTTCTTTGAATCCTAAGAAATGTTAGTTTGCAGTAATAGAAGGAAAGTTGCTAGGACATATTGTATCAAAGGAAGGAGCGAGAATTGAACTAGAAAGGATAGAAGCAATTTAGAAGGTCACTGCTCCAAAGAATGTCAAGGGAGTGCAATATTTCTTAGGAAAGATTAATTTTGTGAGGATGTTTATTGCTAACTTTGCAGAAATTGTTAAACCCGTAATTAAAATATTACAAAAAGATGCAACGTTTGAGTGGGATGAGGAAGCACAATTTGCTTTTGAAAAAATCAAGAAAGCAGTTCAGGAAGCACCTATTTTGAGGTCTCATGATTACAGTAGGCCATTTCATTATTTTATTTTGCATCCTTCCATATAATTGTTGTTGTGTTATTGAAGAAAGATGAAGAGGGGTATGAACATCCCGTTACATTTTTTAGTAAATCTCTCCAAGCTACAGAATTAAACTATGAGATAATGAAAAAACAAGCATATGCCCTAGTTAAAGCTGTGAAATCATTCAGACCTTATCTGGTTTGTGCAAAATTTATTGCGTATGTACCTCATGCGGCAATCAAGGACATTCTCACCTAGTCAGAGGTTACTGGAAAATGATGCAAATGGATCAATAGGATTCAAGAGTTTAAATTGGAATCCATATTACCAAATTGGTATGAGGATTAGGCTTAGAAAAGATGAATATGGATTTGGTTTAGGTAAATAATGTGGGAATAAAAGATCTAATAGTGACTAGTATTGAAAGACAACCCTGCTATGTTTTTTTATCAGTGTCAGTCCTACTATGTTGACATTATATACTTTCTCAAAAATGCCAAGTTCCCTGAGACTATGACTAATGATTAGAAAAGAACCCTAAGGTTGCAAGCCCAAAGATACACATTATTACATGGAGATTTGTATTGGAAGGAAAAAAATGGTGTAATTTTATTGTGCTTAGATGAATGACAGGATGAAAAGGTTCTAAAAGAGATGCATGCTGGTGTGTGTGGTGGACATTATTCTGCTAAGACTACTGCTCACAAGATCCTTAGGGCTGGATATTTTTGGCCCTATTTATTTAAATATTCTTTCAAGTTTGTATGAAAGTGTGGAGCATGTCAGAGATTTTCTCCCAAGCTGAAGTATTCAGGTGCTTTATTACTAAATCCAGTAGTTGTTGAGGTACCTTTTTCCATGTGGGGGATTGATTTCATTGGGGAATTTTTAGAAAAATCTAGTGGTGGACATAGTTTGATATTAGTTTCCATAGATTACTTCACAAAATGGATAGAGGCAATTCCTACTAAGAAAGCAACTAGTAAAGTTGTCATTGAGTTTCTGATGGAAAATGTTCTGACTAGATTTGGTGTCCCTATGAAATTGATAATGGACAATGTTATGTGTTTCAGGTCATAAGAGTTTAAGGAATTTTGTGATGAATATAGAATTATCATGTCATATTTTTCCTCATACCACCCACAAGATAATGGACAATAAGAATCCAGTAATAAGAGCATTCTACAGATTTTGAAGAAAACTTTGAAAAAAAAAAGAACTTGGCATTCTAAGTTAAAACTAGCTTTATGGGCCGATAGGGTAACTGTGGAAAAGGCTAATGACAAATCCCCTTTTGAATTGATATATGATATGTAGGATAGATTACCATTGACTGATTTGCTTCCTATTTATAAATTCATTGAGGATGCAGGGTTGGAAGTGAGTAATGACATGCATAACAGAATGATCCAATTGGTTGGATTAGATGAAACCCCACACGAGGGACAAAAGAAAAAATTGAAGAGACAATAGAAAATGAAGTATCTATTTGACAAGAGAGCCAGTAACATAAGGTTTCATCTAGGTGACATGGTATTGCAATGGAATGCTAAAGCTAAAGACAAAGGGAAACATAAAAAGTTTGAATCCTTATGGCTAGGGCCTTATGTTATTGACCAGAGACATGGTAAGGACTCATATTTATTGAGAAATATAGATGATGAGGTATTGGAATTTCCAGTTCATGGAAAATTCATAAAACCTTTCTTTAACCAAGGTTTCTTTTCATTCAAAATAGTCATGTATATATGTAGTTGGTTTTAGGTGTGCTGGTTTTCAATAGGATGTACGTTTGTATATATTCTTGACTTTTTGCTCCAGAGCTTTGTCTTGTCCCTGGTCTACTTTTCCCAGAGTTCTAAATTCTTTCCTTGATCTTGCAATCAAGAATCCTCATCCAGAGCCACTGTTGGTCATATTTTCTCCATTTTGGCATATTTATGTTTTGGGCCTTGTTAGGGTTGCAAATGGTTTTCCCTACTACTATATCTTTTAATTTTTCATTGTGTCTGGGTTTGGTCCTTAAACCCCAAGGTCTCTTATGAAACACTTGGTTTATTTCATGACAAAAAACCTAGGTCTCCTACTTGTGTTATAAATTTGAGTTACTTTTTGAACCACTTAAGTCTTTAAACCCATGGGTCTTAAGTCGTCGAGCGAGGCCATTTTAATATTTCCTATGTCATGCATGGGGTCCACTTTAAGTTTTCCTAAGTCTTAGTGAGGCTTATGTTTTTATTTTATTCTCTAAGTCTAATGTCCCCATGATGAATTATCCCCTTTTCCATGTGTCATGCAAGTCCAATTTGATCTGACGACAGTCGCTTTTCCTTGGTCGCAAGATGTTCTCAGTTTAATCATTAAGGCTTCGCACCTATGCGACACCTGTTTTATCTTTAGATCATGAGGTCAACATCCTTCAAAGCTAAGCAATGATCTTACACTACCATCAGATCAGTTGTTATCAATAATTCTCATTATTCCTTGAACAAAAGATGCGAGTACAATATCCTTCAAGGCATTGCGTCAAGAAGACACGTGAAAAGTGTATAAGCTTAAGGAAGTTTAAAGTGTGGTGAGATCTTATTAATCCTGTGGTGGTTGTGTTTCCTTGATCAAAATGTGCATGGATGTTAGTCTTCAAGACTTTATGCTTTTTTTCCACGTAGCAGTTGGCGGGACCGAGTTATGATTACAGTTAAGTTATCATGTGATCAGATCAAGGAGGATCTAACAATGTGCGTAAAGCCTCAAAGGGAAGGTGCAGCCTTTTTATCCATTGTAAGTTCACAACAAGCACACACATGGAAAGGTGGCTGAGCTCAGGAAGGTTAATATATGGGAAGATGTATCTTGATCGTGCAGTGGGTGTTAAGCCTAAAAAAAAAGGTGATCGATAGATACTCATTGAGGCATCATGACAGAGCAACACGTGTCCAAATCTGATTGTTGGCTCGTGGGTAATTTAAAAGGAGATTAACGACTCCATTTTAAAGTTGTAAAAGATTCAATCTAGGTTGTCGATGATGTATTGTGTGCAACATGTATCCATTGGAATTGATATTTGAATTTTTAAATGGTTTCTTTAGGGTTTCAAAGTGGTGGATTATGTCATTTGTTGCAGAGCAATAAATCGATGAATTTGATCTTCTGGGTTATTTTTGTATAACTGTTGGATGCTGTGTGAAGGAAAGTTGGGAAATATTAAATGATTTTATGCAAAGAATTTATCCATTGGGCAACTGATTAGTTTCTTAATCCTTTTTAATCCTTAGTTCTTTCTTTTTATGTTCTTTACCATTAATGAAAGGTCCTTTCTAGAGTCATTTTAAAAGAGATCAGGTTCTGTTCTTGAGGAGCTGAAGTTTTTAAGAAAGGTTAGTTGGTGTTATGCATTTCTAAAGGGCCAAATATTCCTAGGGTAATTAATGAAAACAAAAAATTCCATTTATTTTTCCTTCTGTAGATTTTTGTTCTTCAGCTTCCCAAGATGGATGGCGGCTTGATTAGATTTCTTCAGCAGGATCAACTAAAGAAGGGTCTTAACTTGCTAATGACATAACTGCTTGGTTGTTGAATTAAATTAATTTCTTCTATCATGTAGTAATATAATTTTTTTATCCCTGACCCTAAAAGATCTGAAGCTTGTTGCAATCCTTGTTTCTATTAAAGGATTTCCAAGATCACTTTGGAGGGATGGGAATTTTATGCCACAAAAGGCTTGTAAATCTATGCATATTTTCATTAAGTCTATCAGTGGTCTCCTTGGCTCTAATTTCATATGTAATTGATGTTTTGATATCAGTATATGTTTGTACTTGTCATTTGTGTGATCTGATTGAATAGTTTTCTTTGTTCCAGCTTGCATACTCATTTGGATTAGTTGTTAAGGACATTTCAGTCCATCACTTTGTAAGGCAAAGTGTCTAACTGGTTAAAGGTTTCTTTCAAGGAGAGAATTAAAATCCTTAAGGTAGTTTCAATGAGTAGATGTTTGTAATAGATTTGATAATTATTTCTACTTTTAAGAAGTGTGAACGGATTGTGCAAGGCATACTCTAATTCAGTGATCATTTGCAAGATTTACATTAGATGTATTTTTGTTATTAAAGATCTTTGCATATTAAGTGACTCCATACCCATTGGATAGGGAATCTATCTGATATGTTATATTGTGTCATTCCCATTAAATTCTTATAAAAATTGTTATCATTTACATTTTATGTTACATCTTCTATGCATGTCTGTTTGAGAAACTACTAAATATTGAAGGCAAAAGTTAGGTACACCCGCCTGAGCTTGTGGAGATCAAAGTGAAGGAGGATTTAATCCTTGTTAATTGGACTTGTGTCTTGGTATAGTTAGGATTTGGGTTGCATAGAGTTAAGCACTTCTGCTATATAGGATTCTACAAGAAAAAGCTCCAACAAGACCCACACTGCGTGAAGTCATGGGCAGATTGAAAGATGACAAAAGACATTAACTCAGTAGATTCCTGATTGATGAATGATGACAAGACTTATTACCTTAGAGAAACTCCTTTGTTTGGGAAAGGGAAATTTTAAGTAAGCATTCATCAGAAAGTGAAAAGGGGAAGTGTAATTCCTAAAACATCGAAAATGGAAACTCATGAAGGTTGGTCTCCAACATTTGCAAAATGGAAGATGGGATTCAAATAAATTTCATTGTAGTTGCTCCATCAGTAGATTCTAGAGGTATGTGATGAAATTATCACCTTAATGGAGATGAGGTGACCTTATTTTCTCCAGAGAAGCCACAACTATTGGAAAGACATAGAATCAGGATTATAAGTGTTGAGGTGCCAATTTTAGAATTTGATAAGTTGGTAGTTGTTGTTCCTAAATCTGAAGGTGCCATTGCTTTTAGAAAATATTTCTGAAAAAAATAATGATGGATAATTCATGTAGCCTTTTTAAAAAAAATTTCTTTCCATTTTCAAATATTATCTATTCTCTTATGACATGTGTCTTGTAATGATTTCATTTTATTCTTTAAGAAGACTATATTGTAACAGTCAAGGTAGGCCAAAGGAATTTAAATATTTGCTTTGAATTGTATGCAAAGGATTGAAAATTTTGAATACAATTTCCCTTGTTGCTGTAACAATTGTGTGAGTCTTGAAGTTGTTTTATGATTGTTGTTCATAGTTAGAGATTATTTTACTATTGAAGGGATGAATTAATGGTGGGTGAAATCAATTAATTACGGATGCTAAAACTATGCTTTTGGGATTTGTAATTATAAGATGATCCGAGAGTCATTATTTATTTCCCTCTATCATATTCATGTTATTTATCATATTTGTTAGTCATTTTTTTGGTCATTGTATATGTGATTTCATGGCTGTGAGATAATATATGCAGAGTTGTATCTCAAAAATTGTAGTTGTGTTTCATTTTGATGGTCGTGGGAAGTTACATACCACTTATTCATTTAATTAATGATTTATTGTTCATTCATGGATATTTAATGGTGATGAACATCTATTAGGTCCCTCTTCTTCTCTCTAGTTAAGAGTACACCCCATCATTTATGTGTTGAATACCCAAACAAAAAACAAAATTCATTGGAAATCAATCACAGGGAGTTGTACCAATAAAATTTAGAGAATAAATTGTTATAAGCTTATAACCATTTGTTCAACTATTGGTAGTGGATAAGGATTTTGGAAAGGGTTTGAGTTAATATTATAAGAAGGCCCAATCTGTTAACTGACAGATTTTTGGTGACTCTACTAGGAATGCAAACAGTCATTTTAAGATCAATCGCTTAGATTTGAGAGAAAAATGGTGCTCCCTCATGAAAACATATTTCATGTACTCCAACCAAATATAGGGTTTCAAGATGCCCAAGAAGATATCACCATTCAATTGAATACCCTTTCCTGGAGATCACAAAGAAGCATTGAAGAGTATAGACAAGCAAGGCTAGTCTTGGAAAGAGAAGAAGAATTAGAGGAAATTTTTTAGTTATTTTTGCAAAGACAAAACCAAAGACAAGCTTGGAACCAAGCACCATGCCTAGTCCTAGAGAATAGGCCTCAACAAGAAAGACCAAGGGGTTTGTGAAATAGTCCTTTCTTTTCAAATTTGGATACTCTAATATATACTAGGAGTGCATGATAAAGAGGGAAAGTAGACTTTGTGTTTGAAGAGCTTAGTAAAGTAAATTTTTCTCTAGTGAAGCCCATTCATCGAAGTAGAAGCATACCCACTACTACTCCAAAGAAACATAATGTTTCATCTCCCATTTTCCAAGTCCTAACTCTACATGGTGTTACAGTACCCTTGAGGGCTAGTATCAACCCAGTCTCTTTCTCATTACCGAGAAGAATGGTTCAGCCAATGCCTTAGGGAGCGGTTATAGGCCCACTTAATCTTACTACTCATAATGACCTCCCTCATGGGTCCAAGAAGAATTTTCCTAAATTATTAAGTGATGGAAAGGTGTCTAATGATGAGCACATTGTGGATTTCTTTGTTTCTTATGGAGTGTTTGCAGTACACCACGAAGATGTAGTGGTTCGCTTGGAAATAATGGTTGACAAAGCTACAGATTGGTTCCAACATTTAACTTTTGGCTCTATTACAAATTGGAATACTATGAGAATGAATTTCAAGGTGACATTCAAAAGTTTATAAGATGAGCATTCCTTATTAGCACAACTAACTCAAATAAGGAAGGAAATTTCTATATCTATGCGAGAGTTTGTGGCCCAATTTAATAAGATTTTTAAAAAAATCCCTACTAATAAGAGACCTACGACAGATAATCAGAAGTTCTTCTTCCTAAATGCTATGCCTCCTGACATTAATTTTCATTTGAGAATAACTCAGTTAGAAACCTTCGTGGATACTCAGAGCAATGTTATTGGATTAGAATATGATTTCATTACAATCAGAAAATGGAAGGAGGAGTTGCAAACTAGTAGCAGTAATAGTAATAATTCCTCTGAAGCTATGTTATAGAGGTTGAAAAAGGATGTAATAGCTATAAAAAGGTAGTTGTCAAAGGAAAATACCCCTTTTCATAAACCTTACTTGGATATTCCTAGGAGGAAACACAAAGGGAAACAATTGCATCTTCCACCAACACAGCAATGATTGGCTATCGAAGCTCCCCCAAATTCTAGAAAGGGGAACATGTGTGTTTTTCATCTCACAAAAGACCATGATGGAGATAACCATGCTGAGATGAAAAAATATATGCAATTAATCATTCCTAATGAAGCTATGGGAAATAGTCTAGGTGGAGAAACAAACTCAAATTATAATGGCGACTCTAAAAATTACTACCTAGAGTATGAATCTGATTCAGAAGGTAGAGGTGATTGTTTTGTCACACTTGGTGAATCCTCAATGGCTACCTTAACAAGAAGTTGGAAGGGTAAACAATAAGGGTTCTCTATTATATAGAGGAATAGTAAATCAAACTCCTCTTTCCCTAAGGCACCAACCAGATTGATGACTATGCCCCAAAGTACCAATCTTCTGGGTAAGGAGTCTAGCTCATTTGATATTGTCCAATTTTGCAAGGAATTGCGTATTCAGATCTCTCTTTTAGATTATTTAAAGTCAAATCCCATAGAGCTACAATTATTAGTGGAACATTGTAAGTCAAGAAGTGCAAATGTTAATGCATTCTCAAGTATGATTTCTGAAGGTGAACCCTCTATTTTAGAAGTAGCTCAAAATGAGGCTAATTTACTAGCTACTATCCCAAACCAAAAACCTGAACCTTTCTATGTGTCCCAATTTATCAATGGGTATAAGTTAAGCAATTGTATAATAGATTCAGGGGCTTATGATAATGTTATTCCATCAACAGTTGCAAAGGCCCTCAATTTATCACTAACTAAGACCTTTGGAATATGTTATTATATGGATGCAAAACAAGTCCCTCTAGTAGGCCAAATCAAAGATGCCCAAGTAGCTCTTGTTTCCCACCCTGCTAAAAGATTGAAACTCACCATCTTAGTTGCAGATATACCTACTAGTTATGGAATTCTACTGGGCCATATTTTTTGCAAGGACTTGGGGGGAGAAATTAAATTAGACTGGTCTCATGCAATCATACCTATCAGGAATAAGGTTAGGCTAGAACCTGAGGAGAAAGCCAAATTCACTGTTATGAAATCTGATGACCCGAAAGTACAAATTTGTTATGAGGAATTGGAGTTTGGAAATTACATGTTGTTTATTGAATCCAAATCTTCAGAGTGTGAAAGTAATGAAGAAAATGAATCACAATTATGAACCTTAGAATTTGATGGAAGTTGTGCCTCTTCTGGGCCTGGCACATGGGTAGTGCTGATCCCGCCTCAAGGTGATATCATACATCTAGCTTACAAATTGGAATTCAAGAAGACAAACAATACTACAGATTACAAAGCTTTGTTGTTGGGAATTATTGTACCTAAAGATAGAGGAGTCATAATGCTAAAGGAAAAGGGGGATCCATAATTGATAGTGAAAAATTTTAGAGGGCTCTTCTCTGTTAAAAATCATAAATTGAAAAATTATAGAAACAAAGTATGGGATGAGATAGAGAGCCCTAAAGCATTTTCAATAGAAGTGGTTCCCAGGGAACAAACACCCGAGCTGATTCCTTAAAATGTTGACATCTCTCCTTCTACCTCACCCAAACTTTGGATACCAGAAGTACACGGTTGAGCTAGTGCATAGACCGACCATCCCTGACAATGTGGATAATGACAAGTCTTTGAGGATGATCATCTACTGCATCAGTTCTTGGAGAATGTTGAGATGTTTGTTGAGAAATATTTTGAAGGAGGAGAAAATAGTTGTACTGAACTCTCCCTAGATAGTAAAAAGGACCTGGAACAAGGGGTTGTGCAATTAAAAGATAATAAAATTCCCTCTAGTATGATTTCTTTAGAAAATTTGTTTGATAGACATGATGCATACAATAAAATAAAAAGGGAATAAAGGCGTAACACCTCCGAGGAGTACGAGATTTTGAATACCAGAGATGCACAAAACCCAAAGATGATAAGTGTTGGGAAATTTTATACGTAAGAGGAAAGAGAGAATTTGAGGGAGCTTCTTATATCCTATAAAGATGTATTTGCATGGTTCCATGATGATTTGAAAATCTTCATGGGAGAAAGATTCAAACACCACATTCCCTTAAAACTCAAAGATGCTCCTTTCCACAAAAAACATAGAAATTATAACCCCAAAGTAGCTGACGCTATGTTTTGGTAAATCAACAAGATGTTGAAAGCCTGAATCATCTACCCTATCCACCATTCCACTTGGATAGCCAAAATAGTCCCAGTCCGAAAGAAAAATGAGGAGATTAGAATCTGCGTAGATTTCATAAATTTGAATCAAGCATCCCTCAAAGACAATTATGAATTACTAAATATGGAGAAACTATTGCAGATGGTGGCAGGATCAAAGTTGATATCCGTACTAGATGGTTTGTTAGGCTATAATCAGATAGAAGTTGATGAAAGTGACCAACACAAAATAACCTTCACCACACCATGGGGTAATTTTTCCTACAACAGAATGTGTAATGCCCCACCAGGGAACCCAGAATAAATTAACCTTAAACAAGAAACTAAATTTACAAAATGATTTTTTTAAAGAGTTAACAATTGATAAAGAATAAAAATGCGGAAGCAATATAACATAAGTCATTTCATACTCATAAATGTAACTCATTTATATATTACAAATCCCAAGGGTTCTATGATGTAGAATTATGTAAGTTAACTAATCTACTAAATACAATAAACAATATGAAATCTCCATATAATGCAAATGAATAACAAGAACATCATCTCATAAATGAAACCTAGATACAACTGATATCATAAGGTATACATAATAAATCAACACCCACTGCACAAGTCACATGGTATGTGATAAAACCAAATATAAAGTACAATACAATATCCAAGAATGTCACAAATGATATAATGAAACAAATATAAAACATAAGAAAAATAAGAGCAAGTCTCCAACAATGAAGAACAAGAAGATACAACTGCAACAAGGATCATCCAAACAAAATTTATGAACGTCAGATCTCAATGGTAATAAGAATCACCACCACCCGACCATGTGAAACCAAAGGTCCACTCCCACCATGCTGAGGAGATAACAACAAGACCACACACACATGAAACAACCAAACAAGAAAGACTAATGCAAAGGTACACCAGATAAAAGGTAACAAGAAGATTTCAAGGTTAAAAGTATGAATGATCAAGATCTAAAACAAGTGTACCAAATACTCATGTAGGAACCTAGAACACATATAGGGAAGTGCCATCACATAAGTCTACCCTTGAGTTACCCTAGTAGCCATTCTGGACCCTGGCCCCCAAGTGACTCTATGTGGCTCAGTAATCCTTTCATACAAACAAGGATTCTAACCATGCAAGACCTCAATCAAGCATCTTCTCCCACTCCCATCCTTAGCATGTACTAGCACTCAAGGCATGAGTGATGCACATATTTATCTTATTAATATTTTATCTCAATTAATTTCATTAAGTTATCACTTATTAGGTCAATTACAATGAGTTACCCTAGTAGCCTCTTAGGGCCTTGGTCCCCATTGCAAGCCACTTCTCCTCTATGCTCCTAGATAACCTACCCTAATGCTCCCAGCCACAATACCAAAGAAGATAAAGCCAAAACCATAAAATACTTATTGTAAGGCATTAAATCATGGAAGCCATCAATGAAAATGCTAGAGCATAACAAAGAATAATACATCCTATACAAGGATCCAGATTCTCCATTGCATAATGGAAATCTCAATAAGTCATCCGTCCCATAATAGATCTATCTCAATAAAAAATTATCAAATTTTCTAAATCTCATATCACAAAAACAATGATCGTTAATAGCATCAAAAGTATCTCTCTCCAATATGGAGTAAATCATAATAAAAAATATCATCACTCAAAACATTGAACAATCATAGTAGAAGAAACAAGGTGACCAAGTGAACAAATCACAACTCAACACAATATTGGTTGTCACCTCTTATGGTAAAATAACATAAATATCAAGGATTCAAGGAGCATATGACATCTATAACATATGTACCCAAGAAAATAAATGAACCAATTGTGACATAAATAGGTTATGAACTTTCCACAATATGAAACCCAAAGAGCAAAAAGGCATAAAATCATAAGATAATACAAGTCCGAAGACAAAACCCACCTAGGGTAACAACCTATCCACACTGACACTTGACAACACTAGGATCACATGAGAGAAGGCATGAATTCATTTTAAATATTATTTAACTCCATTTATATAACATCATTATATTTATTAAAATACTCTTAAGTCATAAATGACTTAGTTAATAACATAAAGTACACACATGGAGCATATATGGTATTTTAGTGAATCTCTATGATATTTAAAATTAAATTATAAATTTATTAAATCAGATATATTAATTATTTAATAATTTTCAAATTGATTAATTTTTTAATTAATAAGACTTATTAACAATTTTAAATTTATAACAGCGAGTAGTTTTATATTTCCTCTATGCACACCAGTCGGTAATGTGGACGGTATAATCTCATATGAAATGATATAGATCTGAAACATATATATATGGAAAGGTAATTTAATTTCATATATTTTTTTATTCTTTCCAGTCCTAAAGATACGGTCATTTAAATAGTGTAAAAATTAAATCTCTGTAACAACCCTGTTTGGGAATGAAGGTTACTAGTTTGGTAAAAAGACCATAACTTTGTATTGAACTGTTGGATCATCATAAAAATCAGGGAACACATTCATAACTATATTAGTTAAAATCTCACCAAATAGATTTTCCTAATTATATATTAGAAAACTTTATGGATGAATGTTCATCAGATTCTGATTGAAAAATAAAGCTCAAATAGGCCCAATTTCACTATAACATCAAATATTTGATCATTTATGTACAAAGGAACCCTATTTTGTTTTGATATATGTTAAATAAAACCAAAATGGGTATCTTAAAGTGCCTTTATATTTTTAAGGTGATACCTAAAATGAAAATTATTCCCTACTCTGACTCTTCACAACCCTAATCCAAAAATGTATGTTTTCAAACTCATATCCTTACATACAGGTATCTATAATAAACATAGCTCATAATAAAGGATTATTCCATACAATTTAAACTTATGCAACTAAATTTGTACAATTTGGTAAAACCTTAATGAATTTACAACATAAATGTATAATTTTTAAGTTATTCTCTCCTAGGGTTTCCATACAAATTCTCACAAAATACCAGACTTGCTATAAACATAACTCACAAGAACACCTTAATCATATATATAAATTATTTTATAAATAAAAAGAACTTTAACTCAAAATCAAATCACAATCAAGCAAGCACGAAGAAAACAATCTTTCCAACATAAACTGCAAAAAGACTTAGAAACTCCTACCTTGAGAATGCCAGGTAGACTTGCTAAGAAGAAGAAGAAGAAGAAGAAGAAGAATAAGAAGAAAAACCAAATAACAAACTTCACTCCCAAGCTTTAAAAAATATATTCTTTAACTTGAACATCTCCATGCAAAACCTGTAACCCATCTCGTAAAAATTGTGTTCTGAAAACTCTCTCGCCTCCCCTTTTTTAAAAAATGACCAAAATCCTCTCATAAATAAAAAACTATTTAAGTAGGGTTTCTAGGACAACTTCCTAAAAAACTTAACCCTAAAAAAAAAGATAAAATAATTGTTTTCTTTGTTTTTCTTCTTATTTTTTTTAAAATAAAAGCAATTTACTTATTTATTTATTTTTAAAACAAAGAAATAAACAATTTCCTTCCTCTTTCTTCTTTTAATATTAATTAAATAAATATTATTTATTTATTTATTTATTTTCTTTTCCTAAATTAAGTAAAATATATATATATATATATAATAAATATATATCCTTTCTTTAGAAGAAAATGTTGACTATGAGAATGTGATAAAGGGAAGTGGTTTTGTTCTGCAACTTGGCGTGCCCTCATTCAAACCCTAGTTGCCATTGTCCTATAAAATTTTATCGCACATGGGGCTCGACGGCCTGCCTTTAATGACATCTACTTTTCCTGGAGCATTTACTCCCAAATTGGTACTGAGTAATAAAACATCCGCGAAAGATGTTTTGAACTATTCCCACTCCATTGGCAGCCTCATTATCGATTCTCACTCTCGGCCCTCAGCCTCACCTAGTGCCCCCAGAGACAATGCCCAAATTCCCAACCATGGAGAGAAGCAACACTCCCCACCCATGATGAAATCCTTCAAACAAGTCGTTCAAAATGAATGAAGCCTTCCAAAAGGAGTCACCTTTCTCGCAGGAGAAGCCCATGGAGCAGCCAACAAAATAGGAGATGGAGGTAAGGGTTCTATCCCTCCCAAGTTAATTATTAGACCGAATCTTCAAATGGGTGTTGCTATTAATCAAGAGAAGTCTAGGCTTAAAGACTGTGCTATTTATTTTTGTGCATTAGATGTTACCAAAATCCTGTCTAGAAATTTTCTTAATGATTGGTTCCAGAAAATGTGGGGTCAGAAGATGGGATACCATTTCTCCTATTATCGTATGCTTTAGAAAGGTCTTTTTATTTTGTTCCTCTGCGACCCTAAATCTCACGAAGCCATTGTCAACAAGTAGTTCTGGAGGGTTGGGCCCTACGAGTTTAGGGCCATTCCTTGGTCTCTGGAAGCATCCCAAGATGAAGTGCTGGCTCTGTCTAGCCCTAGATGGTTGATCATTGGAAACCTTCCTCCATTCCTTCTGAGCCTTCTTCCTCTCGCTTTGGAACCAATCAGTACAGTGATTAGGATAGACCATTCCAATTTCCTAATACCTAACACTGACATCTAGGTCCTCCTGTCTATCAAACCCAGAATTGAACTCCCTAAAACCCTCCAGTTTGATCTAGACCACTCCCCTATTTGCTGCCCGGTCACCTTCTTGGGTGGAGTGAATGGGTGCTTTATATGTAGGAAAGAAAGACACATGAAGAAAGACTGCCCCATTGTGAAGAAGAGGAACCCTGCACATTCTAAAATGCCTCCTAACCCTAACCCTATTCCTAGAACTAATGTCAGCCCTGCCTCATAGTTGCGGCCCCCAGTGCTAACCCTAACCCTCCCCCCTTATCCACATTTCACCCCCAAAAGAATGGAAGCAAGACATTGTTACCCTCAATGCCACCCTAGAAAAACTCAAAGGCAAATTTGATGCATGGCCTGATCCTCCCCTTCTAGAATCTGTTAATCCGAAACCCCTTGAAGACCTTCCCAAAATTGAAAATCTAGATTTTGGGCTAATTGGCTCCAATCAGAAATGGAAGCGCGGGACAAAAAATGCCCAACAAATTACCATTGGTAAAATCAAAGATAGAGCATTGAAATATAAAGGTTCCTCTCAACCTAGATGGAAAGTGTACTCCATACTTCCCCTAGGTCAAGGGTCTTCCTCTGAGATGGATGCACCCTCTACCTTTCCTATAGGCAGAGTAGGGAATCCTCAAGTTTTGGCTATACCCTCACCCCCAGTAGCTAAGGCCATGACTCTTGAATAGGGTGGTGAAATGGGAGGGACACCTCCTCCCACTTCTTCCAAAGTTGATGAGAAGCTTAATGTATTCTTGGTTGTAGTTATTCCTGCACCCCCTCCCCTTCCACCACTGCCTGATTGGTGGAACTATTTTCCAAAAGGAATATTAATTGGGAGGGCTCTACTCTCCCTGTAGGCAGTGCAAAGGTGGACCCAGCTCAGAGGAAGGAACTTGAGTTAGAGGAAGGGGAAATAGCCAAGTCTGGTGAAGTCCCTCAGGGTTTTAATATGTCTGACTCTTTTGTATTTACTATTGAACCCCCCAAGGGAAGAAAATTGGAAGAATTGAGCACTACTGATACAAAATCTGGTGAAAACATCATTATAAAGAAGAAGAGGGGTAGGCCTCCCCTATCCAGTATGAACCCTAAGATGCCTAAGTTTCCTAGACTGGATATCCCTAAATGCTTCAAAGGATTTAGGAAACCCATGGATACTGATAAGTAAGGTTATTCATGAATTTCAAATGTGTTTCTTGGAATGTCAAAGGACTAGAGGCCTTTGATAGGAAATATGTGGTTAAAAGGCTTCTTAATACCCACAAGAGTGTAGATATTCTAATGTTACAATAATTTAAGGCCGTAGGTTTTTAGCTTGATATTGCCCTCAAGTGTATTTGGAAGGATTCCTGTGCCTTCTCCACCAAGCACCCTAGAGGGAAGGGGGTCTCCATTCTGGTTGGATCCAATTGGAGGAATGCTATTCTAGATTTGGGGTATCTCTCCCTGCAACATGGCAGTTTGGATCAAATTTAAGGTAGAGGACTCAGATTTCAGAGTGTGCTTGATATACACCCCCAATGAGCATGGTGGCAAGATTGAGTTGTGGAGGTGGCTTGCAGAGTTGGACCCTATCCCATGGATCCTTGCAAGAGACTTTAACATGGTGGAAAGGGCTCAAGACAAGTTGGGTGGGATCAGATTTGAGTGGAAAGGTAATGAGCCTCTCTTCTGGACCAGGTTGATCAACAAGATTAACTTATTTGATCCCCTAGCTAGTAGAAAAGGAGACTTTAGAGGGATTTGGTACACATGGTCAATTTTTCAGAGAGGTGAGAGGAGAATCTATTCCAAGCTGGACAGGTTCTACCTCAACAAGCATCTCTTCAGCTGCCCCCCTGAGAGAAGAAAACTGTGTGAAAGTGATTCCCTACACCCTCTCTGACCACCACCCCATTCTTACCTCTATTTAGATCATCAAGGATCAAAGAGTTGAAGTTCCCAAGAAGCAAGGTTTTGCACTTAACACATCCCTTTTGGAAGATGAGGAGGTACATGCTATTGTTAAGATCATAGCATGGTATAATGAACATGTAGCTCATCATGAAACTGATACATACTGGTGGACCCAAACCACTGTTTCTTGGTAGAACATGCTTAAGGCAGTTGGTATGAAGAAGGCCAAAGACTCTAGGTTTAGGGAACTCAAACTGGTTGAGTCTCTGCAAAAGGCTGAGGCACAGATCTAAGAAGCCCCCTCTTCCTCAGTACTTCTTAGCAATGTTATTTACTATAGAGACTCCATCAAGAGACTACGATTGGCCAGGACCAGAGGAGCACAGATTAGAGCTAGAATAAACTGGATGAACATGAGGGATAAAGGATCTAAGTTCTTCTTCCATACTTTGAAGAAGGAGGCCAGGGACATGATTACATGTATTAGAGACCAGGACGCTATCATCACCTTACAACAAGAGATTGTCAATACCTTCTCTAGGTTATATAGGACTTTGTTTTCTTCAGAAGACTCAAACAACTCCAGGGAGTTTTCTAGGAACATGATCAGGGGACTCATCCCTAAGAAGGTAGGATAAGAAGAGGAAGCAAAGTTGAAAAAGGAACTTTTAGTAGAGGAGATCCTCGGCTCCATCAGTAAGATGGCCAATGACAAAGTGCCAGGGCTAGATGGTCTACCTATTGAATTCTACAAGGTCAACTTAGATTGGATTGGCCCCAAGCTACTTAGAGTATACAAAAAAGCTATTGAAGTAGGCACTCTTGGCCCCACCATGAATGCGGGACTCATCAAGCTCATACCTAAAGAGGGAGACAAAATGTTAATCAAGAACTGGAGACCTATTACAATCCTCAATGTTGTTTACAAGATTCTAGCCAAAACCTGGCCTTGAGGATTGAGAGTCTCCTCCCCTCGGTTGTGAACTCCACCCAAACTGGGTTTGTCAAGGGGAGGTACATCCTGGAGAACCTAATTACATGATGGGAGGCTATGGAATGGGCAAAGATGTCAGACCAAAATTGTGCCATGCTCCTCATAGAATATGATAGGATTGAATGGAAGTTCATCATCATGATGTTGGAGGCTCTAGGATTTCCTCCCTTCTTCTGCAGGATGGTCATGATGCTCTTATACGGTGCTATGGCCATAGTTGAAGTAAATGGAATCATATCTAAATTCTTTGGCATCTCTAGATCTATTAGGCAAGGGTGCCCCCTTACCCCATCCCTCTTTTTCATAGCTACAGACTCTCTCCACTACCTCCTCAGAGACAACTCCCTCTCCCCTAGAGTGAAAGGCATTCTCCTCCCAAACAAACATGAAGTATCTAATATCCAATTTGCTGATGACACTTCTATTTTGCTTCACCTTGATGAGGATAATATGGGCTTTCTAATGACAAAACTGGACATATTCTGCAAAGCCTCAGGTAACAAAGTCTCACTACCCAAGTCTATTATGCTTGGATGGGAGCAAGACCCCTCAAATTGGTGGGGTGGATTTGAATTCCAGTGGGGAGGCCCTAACCATGTGGTTAGGTATTTAGGTATCCCCTTTGTAGTGTCTCCTAATCTCAACCACATGTGTGAATGGATCATTGAAAAGATCAACATGAATCTTTTTAAATGGGACAACAATCTCCTATCATTTTTGGGAAGGTTTCAAGTCTATCAAAAGATTCTTTCCTCCTACCCTATTTACTACTCCTCTATGTGTCTCTTCAACCAGCATCAGTGTAACTCTATCCAAAAAGTTATTAGAGATTTTCTCTGGTCAGATGGCAGGGGCAATAAGAGGATGCACACAGTCTCTTGGGAATGGTGCTCCAGGGATAGGTCTTGAGGGGGACTCAACCTCAAAGACCTGAGATCATAGGGCATTGCCCTTGTAGTCAAGTGGATTGTTAAAGCAGTTGAGGGAACTGAACCATGGAAAGTATTGGTGATAAATAACTTGCAGATGACATGCACTAACAAGGCTAGAGGGTGGTAGAATCTATGTTTCACTGACATCCTGACCATTGATGCCAATGTGGCTGTGCAAGGATCTAGTGTATTCAAAAGCATTTGGAAGGCTTGGAAATTTGTTAAGAAATTTTTGTACTCTAAGGGGCCAATGGAACAGAATGGGAATATTTGTGGACTCAAATCTATCTAGTGGAACTTGAAGCATGGGGACAAACCATTGGGACTACTATAAGGATGTTCTATGAATAAATGGGCAGAGAAAGGAATTGCAACATTCTCTGACCTACTCTAGCAGGGCACCCTACCCCTATGGGAGATACTAGAATCTCAATTCAACCTTCCCCACTCCCAGCGTAGAACCTTCTCTATTCTCTTTACTGCACTAATACCTTTAGGCCCCATAAGGGGATGCTATAATGAGTCCTCCTATAATTTCAAACTCTATTTTCCAGATAGCACCCTGTCTACCGTGGTAAGACCAGGTACATCTACCAACTCTTGACTGCCAATACCGATATTTTCTCCCATGTTAACCACAAATAGGGACTAGAGATCCTGGACACTGACTGGAACAAATTATTTAAACTCCTTTGGACTAGACCTGTGGATCCGAAGATTTATTGCTTCTTGTGGAAACTCTTTCTTAATAAACTACCATTCAAGAAACCTGGGGGGGAAACAAACATTTGTCTAGTCTATAAACAACAAGAATCTATAGCTCATGTATTTTTTGAATGCTTCTTTGCCTTCAAGGTCTAGAACATGTTTGGCCTAGTATACAATACCAACTTCTATGCTCTGAATATTATCTTGGGTACTATTAATAGCAACAAATTGTTTAACACATTCTGGTCTTTATTATCTTTTGTTAGTTTATGGCATATCTCGAAGGCTCAAAATAATGATGTGCTTGCAGGTTTGGACAGGAACCTTACCGAGTCTCACAGGAGACTCATTTACTCTAATATTTCTATGCAAGTCACCATAGTCATAAAGATGAAGGAGAGAAAATTCATGCAGGTGCTGAGGGAAGGCAAAGCCACAATTGAGAAGAAGGAGATAGCCCATGGTTATACCACAATGAAATACATAGACAAATTTGAGATCACTCTTGCAGAATTTATCCAGCAACTGAAACAGTCGGGACAGATGAACACTCCAGTGAACAATCTAGTGATCCCTGCAGAGGAAAGGGGTGACCAAGGAGGAGGCAAAACATATGAAATCCTGGGTTACAACTCAGTCTCCCCTGACTTCAATCATGCTGAGGAAGAAGAAGCAGATATTTTTCATAAGTTTCTAGTTCTATTTTTTTGCAATATAGATTGATTATAAATGTAATATCCAGTGTAAGTAGCTCTCAATAGTACCGAGACTTTGCGTTATACTCTGAAACTCTCTACCAATGGTTTTTTGTACATGTTGTTTATACTTTATATGCAATAGAAAATATCCTTTCTTTATAAAATAAATAAATATCCTTCCTTTTTAAAAAAAAAATTAAATAATTAATTCTCCAAAAAAACTCAATTTTAATTAGAATTAAAGCTCAATTTATTATTATTATTATTTAAATGCAATTACATTGCATATTATTATTTTTAATTAGGAATAATATTTATAGCATATTAATAATTTATTTATATTAAATATGTCTTTTAATTTCCATTTAGACATAATATTTAATTAAATCCTCAGACTTTATCTTTAGACTTTTAATTAAATCCCTTTTATTAAATACAAGTATTTAATTAATCCCTATAAAATAAATATTTATATATTTAATATTTTATTATTTTTAGAAGGTTTAATTATTTAAATTTTATAATTAACCTTTAATTACTCTTTTACTGACATCACGACAAAATACCACATTGACCCTCATGCATGCATACTGAATTTGACCAAATCAAAATGCAGAAAAGATGCAACAACATAAGCATGCTCAAACAAGGGTTCACGAATTCACATCACCTCGATGAATTTGAAGAAGGTAGTCAACCAGATACTTGTCCACTATTTTAGGACAAATGAGGGCTTATGCTAGGATTTAGACTTGGATGTTATCTCCCCTCTCTTACCATTGAGATAATGCAATAGGGAACACTCATCCTGGTAATTTAGGGAAGTTGATGCTCAGTACCTACAAAATTGCATCACAAAGTTGAGCATGTACATAATATATAAAAAAAACAATGATAGGGATCAGTCGATCGTGTGGATCATGCAATGTAAGTAACTACATCTCTGTCCTCTACCACATCAAACACATCATACAAAAATGTAAGATAGACACGCCACATGACAATATAAAACATATATGCTAACCATACACATACAAGTATGGGGTCAATAAAATCACATAACATATACCTAATCATCATGAAAATGACCAAAAGATTCTGGCATCAACATTAAAAAGTAAATTATGGGTGGGCACTACAGAATGCTCTTTGGGATAATTAACGCAAGTGCCACCTTTCAGCAGGTGATGGACTTCTATTTTGGATATCTGAAGAATAAGATAATAGTGGTGTACCTAGATGATCTCACGGTGTTCTTGAAGAAATGAAGAGATCACTTCTATGACCTAGAGGTAATCCTAGAAAGGTGTCAAAAATATGAGATCTCCTTGAATCCAAATAAGTCAGTATTCTATGTGACTGAAGGAATGCTATTGAGTCATATTGTGTCTTATCAGTAATCAAGAAAGAATAAGGATTGACAAAGAAAATTGACAGAAAGTTAAATCATTATTAGTATTTCATGGCATGCATCTTCTAGGGACATAATAATCTGAGGTTTATTGATTGGTGGTTAAGTTTGAAGGATAAATTTTTGAGGCCACTGATTCACCCCCCCTCTTAGTTATTACTAACATTCATATTGTCCACAAAGTTTTTCATACCCATTTTTCTAATAGTAGTAAGTTTTTTGAGAAGAGCCTTGTTGTTGTTAACCTTGTCATTAATTTTTTTGAGCTTGTTATTAACCATGGAACTAATCTTGGTGTCCATATTGTTAACCTTATCGAAAACATCATTCCCTTACTAGTACATGATTGCATCATTGTGCATTTTTTCCATAATTTTCTCCAACAATGCATTTATTTCTTCTAGGTTCCTATAATTATCTTTTATCTTCTTAATATTATCCTGAATCCATTTATCCATATTATAGCTATTCTTCACTTTATTTCTGGACATTTGAAGGAAGGAAAGAGTAGCCACCCTTTTGACATTGACCTCTCTCTCACAGAGATCATCCTCTAGGCTCCTCATGTTCTGGTCATTCTTCACTTCAAAGTCACCTTTCAGGATATCTTGATTGTACTCATCATTATCATTAGTAGTGTTATCCTTATCAACTTTGTCATCTTTCTCTTCTGGGACAATATTCTCCTCATTGTTCTCAGTTTTTCTCTTGTCAATCTTAGTTTCCTCCATGTCCCCTGTTTCCCTGTGAAAATCCTGAAAGTCATGATTTTGGTCTTCCTCACCATCATTATTGATAGTGTGGTCATCAATGTGGGTATCAATGTCCCCTGAGTCCATGTGAGAGTCTTGAATTTCATGTTTCTGCTCCTCGTCACCATCATTTTTGACATTATGGTCCTCCATGTGGGTATCAATAATATTGTTAATTTCTTCAATAATTTCATCCAGAATGTTGTTCTCCGTCTTCTGGGTTTCCTCAATATCATCTTTACCACCCAAAGACTCATTGGTAATGATGGTGTTTGTCTTTAGATCATCAATTTTTCTTAGTTTCCTAGTGAAACCCTCATCCTTAGAAGACTCGATATCCTGTTCATCATCAGTTCTCATCCCCTCGATGTTGTCATAAGTTGAAAAAGATATATCAGTAGCAATAGGGCCTTTGTGGATTTTTTTAGCTTTCTCCTTACTAGAAATATTACCAGTAGACACCTCGATAATCTTCCTCTTAACATTCTCAATACTCTTAGGAATGGGGTCAGGGATATGGTTTTTAGCATAGTCCGTAATCAAGAGAATTAGACCCTCATGTAAAAAAGGGGAATATTTAACCCTATAATCAATAATGCTCTGATTGAGTGAGCTTAAGAGATAGTAGGGAAAGCAAACCCTAACATCATGATGAAAATGGTTAACCAGAACAAAATGGTAATTGTATACCTTTGAATACCTGCCGTCAAGAGTGAAGTACTCCATGATAGCCTAGATCACAAATGCCCATATGCGCTTAATGTTTGATAGATTGACATAGTCCAGATCGCCCTTCACAAGCATGGCCCTCTCCTCATCAGTCATAGGGAATTTTTAATACCCTTTGTTTCCCTCTTTTTTGTGTTTTGACAAATGCATTCCCTCCAAAGGGAGACCTGTAATTTATGCTAGGTGGTCTAGAGTGAGCTTGATAGGTTTGCCCTGAATTTTCACTTTCCCATTCTCCCACCCATTAACAAAAGCTTTTGTCGCTTCCTTATTGTTTTCATGGAGATGCCTTAAGTATCTATGAACTTTACCCTTCTTGAGCTTTCTCCATACCTCTTTTTCATTCCTCCATTTACACTCTGCAGGTTCTTCTCTCTTCAAATCTCCCCCCATTTCTTTGTTCTCTTCAGTCTTGGTATAACCTCTCTCACTACTTTGTTTCATACTAATTTTCAGCTCAAAATGAATACATCTATTCAAAAACACAAAGTAATGAAGGATACCCTAGAAAGCTTGCAACTGAAGCAATTCATCATAAGTTTGACACTTCACATGGCTCGACGCCGTCGCTGTACCCCATATCTGTTCAACATTAATCAGAATGATTAATTTGGATGACCTTACTTTCCTTGTCCTTAACCCATTCATAATTGAGTAATAATCCAACCTCATCATTAATTTTAGTGTTCCCATGCCAATTGCAAGAGACATCATTCTTCGCACTAATATTGGCAAGACTATCAGCCACTTGGTTAGTTTCCTGATAATTATGAGTGACATAAAAGGAGGTAAATTTCAAGGTCACGTTATTAATCTGAGTAATTATATGATTAATATTCCATGATGCCTTACTTTTTACCCTGATATTATTAATAATATTTAAAGAGTCTCCCTCCAGCCAGACTTTCTTACAACCAAGTTCCTCTGCTAGCAAAATAACATTGATGGCTGCCATAGCCTTAGCCCTATGGTTAGATTGGATTCCCAATGGAGAAGTGATTTCACCAAAACTATTACCATTTTGATCTCTTATTATGCCTCCTCCTCTAGCAGTTCCCGTGTTTCCCTTCGCGGCCCAACCAAAGTTAGCTTTAACCCAATATTTAGGGGGCAAAGTCCAAGTAGCCATGGATATCTGAATGATAGAATTAGGATCTCTGTCATTTCTGTCAATTTCCCTCTTACTAAAGTTAGAATCAGATTTAGAAGAAAGGAAGTTTTCTTCCAGCGCCCTACAAATTTGGTTTCCAACCACTTTAGGGGTAGAGTAATTTTCTCTAAAAATTCTATTGTTTTGTTCTTTCCAAGTTCTCCAGCAAAAATGAGGAGGAATGAGGAACCAAAGGTCTTTGTCTATAAAGTTCTAAGGCAGGTAGCTCCATTGAGAGACAAAATCCCACCAAGCAGAAGGAAAACACTAGCAGATATTCCATTTTCTAAAAATGATATCCCAAACTTTATGAGTGAAAGGGCAGTGGAGCATAATATGATCACAAGATTTAGAATTTTCAAAACAAAGACTACATTTATTAACAATATTTATACCCCTCCTAGAGAGATTATCAAGAGTCAACAGTTTATTTTGAATTAAGAGCCCGTAGAAGAAATTTATTTTAGGTATAATATTTTTATACCACACAAAGGAGCATGGAGGCCTTTCTTCTCTTTCAGATAGGATATTAATAGTGGAGGCCATAGTGTACTTTCCATAAGAGGTAAAGTTCCACACAATTGAATCCTGGGTATTATCTTTTATGTGCCAAGTATGAAGCTCATGCTGGAGGGAAATAAGTCTAACATATTTTTATCCCAAATTCTTCCAGTTGTTGTCCTACCAGTAATCAATAGCTGCCAATAGATTCTTTGCTTCTCTCTGCAATGATTTTCTTCCAGTCTTGGTTGTTGGACAGAGGCACTGAGTGGATCCATTCATCATCCCAGAAATCAATTCTACAACCGTCTCCCAGCTTCCATCTTTTTTCCTTTAACAATCAAGTCTTTGGTAGATTTTATACTATTCCAGATGAAGGATCCATTAGCACTATTGTCATCACCTATAAAGTCCTCCAAATAATTATTGAGGAAGAGATATTTGCTTTTAATGATAGAGTTCTATTCTTTTTGATCTCCATAAATCCTCCACAGCTATTTCACCATGAGGGCCTTATTTATGTTTTTAATGGTTCCAGCCCAAGACCTCCCAACTTTTTAGGCTTACAAACATTTTCGCAAGAAACAAGGCTCAGTCTTTTCTTTTCCTCAACCCCTGACCAAAGAATATTTTCTAGAGTTTCTCAATTTCAGTAGCAATTTTGTTGGGAATTTTGAACAAGCTCATTACATAAACATGGAGATTCTGAAGAGTAAATTTCAGTAATTGGAGCTTTCCCATATTGCTGAGTAGCGCCCCTTTCCAACCAAAAAAATTATTGTTATATATGTCTATAAGAGTATGCCAGAAACTTTCTAGAGGATTGTAGCAAAGAGGTAATCCCAAGTAAGATGAAGTAAGTTTCCCAATAGTACAACTAAGAATAGTTGACATTTTGTCTTTCTTCAGGAGTATTTATGAAGAAGATGGAACTCTTAGTCCAATTGACTAGCTGGCCAGTTGCTGCAGTATAGATAGAAAGACCTTTTTTCACATTTCTGGATTCTTTAATAGTCGTCTCTCCCATAATAAGAGTATCATCCACAAATTTCTCATGAGAGAAAATTATTCTAGCTGAAGAGGGTTGTATACCACTTATTTCACCTTTTCCCACCATTTTATGGATGTACCTCCCAAGGCACTCAAAAAGTATATCAAAGAGTATAGGAGAGATAGGATCTCCTTGTCTTAGCCCTCTGGTTCATTTAAAAAAAGCAGAAGAGCCCCCATTAACAATGACAGAGGAAGAAATAGTAGTCACAAGTTGCATAATAATTTTGATAACCTCCTTATTAAAACCAAAAGAAGACAACACCATATGTAGAAAATGCCAATCGACTCTATCATAAGCCTTAGATAGGTCCAGTTTCATCATGAAGCCCTATTTTTTTGCCTTTTCCAAAGAGTGGATATTCTCATGAGCCACAATGATAGAATCAAGAATTTGTCTCTTAGGAACAAAACCATTTTGTTGGGGGGAAATAATATTCAGAAGCAACTGAAGCAGTTTGGAGGTAATAACTTTAGAAATAATCTTGTATAAATAATTGCATAAGATGATAGGTCTAAAATCTTCCACAGTATTAGCTCCTAGTTTTTTAGGAATAAGAACCAGGAAAGTAGAATTTAATTCCCTGAGAAGACATCTAGCTCCAAAGAATTCTTTGATAGCATCCTACACATCTTGACCAATAATATTCTAGAATTACTAGAAGAATAGCATAGGGAATCCATCTGGGCTAGGAGATTTTTCTCCTTCAAAGGAGGAGACAACATTCTGATTTCCTTGTTTGAAGGGATAGCTTGGAGCATTTTGTTAGAAGGATCATTGAACAACTTAGGGATGACAGAGATAATTTCATCCTAATTAGATCTATTCAAATTATTATCCTTAGCCAACAGCTCTAAGAAGTATCTTAACATTTCAGATTTGATATCTTCCTCCTTCCTTATAGTTTTACCTTTAGATTGGAGGTTCGTTATCCTATTAATAGCTTTATGTTTCAAAGCCGTCATGTGGAAGAATTTTGTATTTTTATCCCTTTCCTTAAGCCAAAGAGCTCTAGATCTCTGTCTCTAGAAGGATTCCTCCTTAGTAATAATGTTATGATAATTTGCTAGAAGTTTGTTTTCCTTGATTATAGTTTCCTTTGAAAGACCCTCCATCTGGATGCTGTTCTGAATTTCCTTAATTTCATTCTGAAAATTCCCTTTTAGATGGAATATATCCCCAAAAACTTCCTTATTCTATCTTTTTAGATTACTTTTAATAGTATTCAGTTTCTTAGCCATTCTATACATATCTCCCCCTTCAATAGTGTAGTTCCACCATTCCTTAATCTTATCTTTTAAATTAGGGTGGCCTAGCCAAATTCTTTCAAATATGAAGGGAAAATTATTTCTGCCCTTGATCTGATTAATATTTAGGGATATTGGATAGTGGTCAGATCCAATACAAAGTTCAGCAGAAAGAGTGCAAAAGTACCTGGACAACCAATCATGGGTTAAGAGGGCTCTATCTAGTTTCACCTGGATCAGATCCTTCTGAGTACATCTATTTGACCAAGTAGTCAATGCATTCTAGATCAATATCTAATAAGGCTTCCTCATTGATAAATTCCATCAGATCAGATCTACTGTCAATTTGGGAAGTAATCCCTCCCTTTTTTCCTCATTTTTGAGAGGAGTGTTGAAGTCTCCCATGATCATCCCACTAATTTCTTGATGATTATTATGAATTTCTTTCAATCTTTGCATATACTTTTGTCTACCTCCTCTAGTGTTAGGGACATATACATTGATAAGGTTCCAGTTGAAGTTCTCCTTGAGGAAAGTAATCTTGACCACTAATATGTTCTTTTCACTGAGAATTAAATTGCACACAACATTTTTATTATTCCAAAAAATCCCTATGCCACCTGAGGGACCCTCAGAATCACCTCTAATACTCCCATAGTCTTTAGACACATGCATTTTTTCCAATTTATCTTTAGTCATTTTAGTTTCTTGGATGAGTAAACTATCAGGTTTTCTATCTCTAACCATGTTCCTAAGAACATCCTATTTATGGAGGCTTTTAAGCCCTCTTATATTCCAAGAGATGAATTTCATATTAAATACTTGGAGAACATATCTCAGGGATGGTACGTTGTTTTCCATCTGCTATATTATGTTTTTCTTCCTACTATATTTTCTTCTTATGTGATTCCCTTCCTTTTTTACTTTTAGGAGTGCCAACATTAGCCTTAAGTTGTCTTCTAGTTTGTACTCCCCCTTGACTATGATTTTCTTGTTTTTTAGCAGATTCACATGAAGTATTGTTGTTTTGGTCACCTATTTTGCTTGAAATTTTGTTGAAACTTTTATTATTCTTTACTTGTGACCAAGGAGCTTCTTGGTTGACAAGGTTTATCTTTGAACTCAAGTTTCTCTCTAGGATTTCTTCACTCCACAGAGAAACAATAGGGGATAATGAGTCATCATCGCTATCTTTTGAGGAATTTCCATTAAGGTCATGTTCCCCAAAAATTCCTTCATCAGGAGTAGGAGAAACAACTCTAGAAGGGGATAAATCTTCTAGACCATTCAGATTGGTTGCATTGTTAGTAGCTTCTAGCTCCTTCACCTTAGGCTGACCCTGCTCTTGACTAGGTTCTACAATGACTACTTGATCAATACTAGGCTGTTTATCCAAAGTGATTTGGTTTTCAAGTTGCAGATTTACCTCTGATTTATTACTGGTCTATTTATCCAAATTGATTTGGTTTTCAGGTAGTAGATTTACCTCTGATTCATTACTATTCAAACTCTCTATTTTGTTCTCTTGTTGACCTAGATCAGGATTCCATAAAGAACTATCAATAGGATTGAATTTCTGCTTCCATACTTTTTTAGGTTCCCTTTTATGATCTTCTTTTTATTTTGGTTTTTTAAGCGGGCAATGTTTAGCCCAATGACCAACTTTTTTACAAGAAAAACAAGCAAAGGGAAGCGATTCATATTCAATAGTTTGGATTTACTTACCATGTTTAGAGTTGATAGTGATGACATTAGGAAGATCCATTATATGATGTATGTTCACACAGATTCTTGCATAGACCAATCTAGATTTGGCGGCACTCATCAGGTCAATCGATAGCACCTCCCCAAATGCACTTGCGAGACCAAAAAAAACATCCTCATGCCAATATTCCATTGGGAGGCTAGGTAGTCTCACCCAAACAGGGGCAGTATCAAATATCTCAGCATTGAGATCCAGATTCGTAACCAATTTTTGAAGAGCCAATGATGATTTTCAAAACATCCAGGGTCCTCCACATAACACTTTTGATAGGTATTTCATATTTGAGAACACAAAAGAGAAAAACCCCTTTGGCATTGCTACTATATCAACTTGTCGCTTGAGTTTCCATTTACGATAAGTAAACTCTCTAACAAGCTCAATATTAGGTCTTGTCCATGTAAACTTACCAACTAGAGTAAGAGCCATTTTTGAAATAGTATGGTCCAAAAGGGGATCAGGGATGGATATGCCAAAGTAACCCTTACTGGGATCCAAAATATTGTTGATTCTAGGAAAAGCAGATTTTCCTGATGGTTTAATCCTGAATAATGATGACCAGCTACCTTTAAGTAGATTCCTGTTTGAAGCATGATCATTTTGATCAGTCAAGGAGCCTTTAGATGAGGTTTCTCTTGGCCCACCATCTCAGAAAGGAGGTTCCTTTACTTCATTCAAATCTTTTGTGGATCCCTCTTCTGTTGATCCTCCTATAGCCTATTGGTCTCCTGTAGCTGCAAATGCTAGGTTTCTTCCATCATCGCGTTTCCCGCCATCGCAGGTTTTCAAATTCCCTCCTACCTACCCTTTCTCTCTAGATCCCACTCTCGCTCCTTCCATCACCTTGTTCTTACTTCATAGTTAGAGAATAAAGTGTTATAAGCTTATAACCGTTTGTTCAACTATTGGTAGTGGAGAAGGATTTTGGCGAGGGTTGAGTCAATATTACAAGAAGTCCTAATCTATTAACCAGCACAAAGCAAGCTAGCTAAGGTTAATTTTGGATTTTGAACATGGCTCTAAAAAGGTAGGCATTTCTAGATTAACTAGGTGTTTAGTTTAGGTTCCAAACAAAAATATCAAATGAATCATACAAGGAACATGCAGTCATGCACACACGATTGAGGCCGATAGCCCTACGAGTCTAGGCATTTGATATGTTTTCCCTTTAAAATTTTTAACTTAATTGAGGTCTTTATTTATAATGGGTGGAATAGCTTGGATTTATCTTGTTCACACTTTGAGTTGTCCCTCTCACTGATCTCGTTAAGGCATGTTCTCGGGAGGCAAGCCCACTAAGGATCTAGCATGTTCATGGAAAGTGAGAAAATTGAAATGAGAAACAAGTCTAGGAGTTTGATTACCCTATGAAGGGTAAGAGCATATCCCTATTGCTTTCACCTCACAAACAAAACTAACATGGTTCAATTCCAAACCTTTTAATCTAAAGGGACTAGAGTATGTATGCACCCTAAAATGGTCGCCTGGACTATGGGCCCCCATTTATCAATTTATCAAATTCCTGAATCAATGCTTTGCAATATTTTCAATTCAAATCAATTTCCTTGATCAAATCATGATTAATTCAATTATTTCAATATTTCCTAAGGTTTGATCATTTCATCAATTATCTTATTTAATTAAAAGAAAACAATTCCTTTTTATTAAATAAAATAATCTTATTTAATTAAAATTCCTTTTTAATTAAATAATCTTATCTTATTTAATTAAAATCTCTCTTAATTAAATAATATTATCTCATTTAATTAAAATATCCCTTTTAATTAAATTAAATAATCTTATTTTATTAAAAGAAAATCCCTCTTTTAATTAAATAAAACCCCCACTTAAATCTCTCTTTGTTGAAAAAGGAAATAAATTAAATAAAAATAAATAAAGTTCCCTTTTCTACACATCTTCCTAAGTGGTGGGATTTTTGCCTCTTAATCATAGCCTTTGATTTTGCCTTTTGAAGATATGAGCACATGGATCAACCAAGATTTAATCTCCACCATTGCTCATTTCTTTTTGCCTCTTAATTTCTACCGTCCATTTCTCTTTATAAGGAAACCTCTCCTTCTCATTTGATGATCAAGACTTTATGCTATTGTTATGCTGCAGGTTTGGAGAGCAATTTTGGAGGGGATTTTGAGCACTTGAGCTTGGATATTGCAACTTCTCTCTTCTTGTCTTCTTCTTTCATGCCCCATGGAAATCCATTTAGAATAATTTTGCACTTGCATGTTAGATTAGATTCATGTTTTCTTTCATAGATTAACCTTGAATTTGTATTTCCTTTCATAGAATAATCATGCATTGTTATCATATAGATTAATTTCCTTTCTTGCATTGTTATCATATAGAATAGTTTTCATTTGCATACATACTTGATGATCACGGAGACTAGCATTCTTTCTCTTCCTCTTTGAATCTCTTATTTTATGGTGTACTTGCATGGGCACAAACTAGGTCAATCTGAGGGCCTCCATTACAAACCCTTGCACTCCATGAATAGAGAGCTATGATTTTCCATTCGAGACCTCATTCTTGAGAAATCTTGAATACAATGATTCATAGAAGTATGACACATTTTTAGCACACATTTTTGGCGCCCACTGTGGAGAAGATCTAGACTCATTTTTCATTTCTTGCAAATCTATTTTTTTCTCGTCCGTACGACTCTATGATGAAATTTCACGCGATGTTTTACTAAAAATGGCGTGAATTTTTTCCAGTTTGTGCAAAAACTTATGTGATACGCGGAGTTTCATCGCACGGCTTGTGTCAAATTTTCATGTGAGATTTAACACCAGGTAGAGATCTGTTCTTAATTACTATATCTTTTTATCTCTCTATTTTTTGTTTTCTAATGCGAAGTTTTGCTTCCTATGCATTTCTTCGCGTGACATAGTGAGAATATTTGTGCGGCCTGTGCCAAATCTTCACGCGAGATTTTACATCAGAGATCTATTTTAATTGTTGTTTTCATATATTTGACTCCTAACCACTAATGTTTATTATTTTCGATGGTTTCTGATTTGCTGTTGCTATGTTTGCTGATTATTGATCATGGGGATACTTTGGACTTGTGTGGATAAATGAAAAAAATGCTCGTGTTGCTTTGGACTTGAGGTATTTTGTTGCATCTCTATAACATTTGGATTTTGGAAATAAAAATGAACCTCTCATGTGTTTAGCTTGAGTGTTTCTTGCTTTCATAAATCACATTTCTAATTTTTGCTCTAAAGGAATGAACTGAGATTTGCTTTCTTGCATATATGTTTCACATAGTAAATAGGCCCTATGAACACTATTTGTGGCGATCTTGAGAGAGTAGGCTTCATTCACTTGTCTTACATGCAAAGCTCTTCATGAGGATAGATCCCTTTGTAGGTAGGGAAGGATTTATTATTATCTCACTTGGTTTGGTCTTCAACTTTTGATGGTACTTTCTCTCTTGAGATTGGTGGTCATTGTTGTTGATATACGAACCTTGGGTGAGGTGATTTCAAATTAGTGGGTCAATTAATCTGGTTCACTATGTCTAGGTGAGGTGAAGAGGCTAGAGGATTATGCTCTTTTCCCTTTTGGCAGAATGAGAAACTTGGAACCCTTGAATCCGAACTAAGTCCTCATGTGGTCCATATTGTGAGTCTTCTTTGTTAGAGAGGGTTAACTATAGTGGACACCCCCTTTATTGGGTAAACCACATGGACAAAACCTCAAGTAGTAATAGCCATTTCTACCATGGTAGCAAAAACTACTATATAAATGTCCTTGTGGAAGAAATCTCCATAGGTGTGGTCTCTTTTTGGGTTGTCAGATCTCCTCAGCAGCTCTTGATTGATTAAAATTTTTGGACTGTGTCAAAACCTCAGTGCGCCAGGATTAGATTTCACCCACTTGAGATTATAAAATTTGTAGAGTTAACCATTACTAAGAACCATAGTTCAACCAAAATTTTTTTTCTAGGACTATGTGTGTGTTTGAAAAACATTTTGAGAACATACACAAGTAGAATCTCTGGGGAGTAGAATACTATGACACTATTCTTGTTCATGTGCAATGTTGCTTTGTCCCTTGCTCATTGTTTGAAGACATTTGCTTTCTTGGAATCCTTGATTACTGTCTTATGTGCCTAATTCATGATAAAATCTGTTAATTCATCTAGTCGGTCAAGTAAAATGAACAAAAATTGAGTTCTGTTTCCTTCCCTTGTGTGAGAAAATTGTTTCTTCGCATGTCTGCCTGCATTTTGTTGCATGATACTGTGAGAATAGTCACGTGATATTCTGTCAGTATAATATCTTTTTGAGTTATTCTATCACACCAGTCCAGTTCCTTTATGTGAGACTATAGATTGTTGTGCGAGCTTGTGGTAATCCTTGTGCGAGAAGTCATTCCTTCATGCAAAAACTGTATTCTGTTGCCATACCAGTGAGCTATTTTATGTCAACTGCCAACTTGCTTGATTGCTGTCCTATCATTTTGGGTCTTCCTTGGTTGATCCGGATTAGATTAAGTCACTTACACTACTATTAGAATATTGTTTACACTTTGGATTCATGTGTTTTGACCTCTTGAACTAGCAATCTTTGATTTCATAAGTGACCTTGCTTGGAGTTGGTAAGCTAGGAACTGTCCTTGTTGAGAAGATAAACCTTTAGATTCTTTGATAACACACTTGGAGAGTTTTGATAGTCTCTTATCCATTCACTTTCATACAAATTCAATTTCAATCAATATAACTTGGGTAAATCATCCTCCTGATCCATATGTATTAGGGTATTCACTCGTTTATTGGGCACCTCTATGGCAGTGTTGATTTATACCTCTTGAAAAATTCTATCTTATCACATCTTTTTGGACAATTTAATGCATTTACTATCCTAGTGTGGTACCAACATTTGTTAGGGTCATCCTATCAGCTAGTACCTTTTATTTGATGCCAGTTACAACAAGATATCAAGTAAATCAAGGAAAATGACCTCAAGTGGTCTTCAACCAATTACCCTTAGTACAAACTCACCAAAAACGTAAGGGAAAAGAACCCATATTTGATCAATCACCTAGGAATAACTCAAAAGTGTGGTTTGATTCCAAGAGTCACCTTAGTGAGTTGGGTACCCCCTTAGCATCTTCTCAATTGGATATCGATATGAGTTACACAATGAATCAGAGAGAGAGGGAAGACATGGATAAATGTCTTGATGACATATTTGTGAAACATAGAGATACTATTTGACTTGGTGGTTCCTCTCATAACAGTCAACCAAATTCACCCCTTATCTCAACTAGATATTTGGATGCACACCAAAGAGCTGAGAGGGGTAAGAGGCAAGCTTATCAGGATGAGTTGTTACAACATGAGAACCAAGGAGATGAACTTTATGACACTCATGTCAATGCAACCTATACCAACAACCTGTTTAGAAATTCAAGACCAAGTTCACCGCTCAAAACATCTTCAAGATACATGAGTTAAAGACTTAAGAGGATTGAGCATGAAAAGAAAGACTTCCTAGATGAACAAGCTAAAAAGGAAGATAAATTTAGACTCCTAGAGTTGGAAAGACAAACTTTGGTGGAAATGGAAAACAAAGCCTTCCAAGAGGATTAAGATAGGCTCTTGGCTCAATGACTCAATGACCAATTCAATAACATGCGTGTTAGTGGTGGAAATAAATCTCCTCCATCCACTCCTCCTAAGACTCCACGAAGTGGAAGACATTCAAGAACCCCATCACGATCTCCTAGCCCTAGAGGAAGAAGGGATTCTAGACATGATCATTATAGGAGATAAACACCTCCTAGAAACTCAAGACAACCTTCACAATGTGCTCATCATGGTTCACAATATGGGGGTACTAGCTTGAGTTTTGATCTCACCTCCCAAGACTTCATGAAAATGTAACAAGAGCCAATTTTCCAACAGTATGTGGAGAAATATTTAGAGCAAAACAAAGACAAGTTCCTAGAGAGTTTAATCAACAAGGGTGCTAGAGTCGCCTACAACTTTGATGTGGACAAGAAGATTAAGAAGAAAGGGCCATCTCAAGAAGAGGAGATAAAGCAACTTAAGAGCATGATGGAAAAGATGTTAGCACCCAAGAATTCCTTCTCACTAGATTCAATTTTTCCTAATCCTTTTGAAAAAATTTTTAACATGAAAGAATTCCCTAGAAAGATTGAGATTCCTCAATATGAAAAATATGATGGAAATAGAGATTCACATGATCACGTGCACCAATTTTATACCACAAGTTTTGAGTTCCATAGAGATGACTCATACCTCATGAGATTGTTCCCAAGGAGTCTTAAGGGTCAAGCAATGGAATGGTTCACCAACTTAACTCCTCACATTAAGAATTTCAAAGAGCTTGTCCATAGATTTGTTCAACACTTTGCATATAATCTTTCAAGATCTATCACCATGTTGTACTTATACAACCTAAATAAAAACCAAGGGGAATCCTTTGTCACTTTCTTGCAAAGGTGGAGACAACAATGCTCTCGCTACTCTAGAACCATTCTTGAAAATGAAAAGATTGACATCCTTGTTAGCAAATTGATTCCATAAATGCGGTATGAAGTTAGGAAGATGGTTTTTGATTTCTTTGACACCATGGTTGAAACTGCATGTAGGATTGAGGATGTTTTGACATAACAAGGAATTTTGACCAAACATGGAAACAACAACAACAATAATGGTCAAAATAACAACAACTCTAACAAGGATAAAGAGAAGAATTCACACTGGAATAGGAACAAACAAGTGGTCAATGATGGAGTTGTGGACTCTTCTCAACCAAAAGATCAAATCATGCTCCACTTGTCTAGTGTTGTTCAAGCCATAAAGCTCAATACATCTAATCAACAAGAGAACAAGCCAAGATACCAAGATAGGCCTAAGAAAGAAATACGTCAATTTCCAAAGCTTGGTGATTCATATGAGGATGTCTTGAAAACACTTATTGCCAACAACCACATCCTCAAGATCTTGCAAAGCATTATATACTAGATGTTAAGCCACATTGGTGGGATGAGAAGGCCTTTTGCAAGTTTCTTAATGGTATTAGATATGACATTGAAAACTACTACAAACTCAAGCATCTTATTCAAGATCTCATTGACAATGGAAAACTTAAGATAGATGGATTGAACACCAATGCCGATCATAAGGCATTCAAAGAACCATTTCCCAAGTATGAAAAGGGGGAAACCTATAAAGCTAAGAATGGCAAGGCTGAGATTAATTAGACTTATATAGATGCAGAGAATACTATCAACATGCTTGAATTTGTAGAGGAGAATGTCAATATGATGAGGGGTAAATATCGCTATGGTTATGACCTAGATGTAGACTTTCCTCCTCTCTTTGATGAAGAACCTGTTGTGGTGCTAAGGGGTCCCAACTCTAGAGTGTCATCACAATCCCTCAATGCTATCACACAAAGTCAAGGTCCCATTGTCATTAGAGGACCCAATTCAAGCCAATCAAGTAAACCTAAGAAAATGGCATCCAAGAATGTCACCTTGAAGCCAACAGTTAATCCGAAGTCAAGCTATAGTCTTGTTGATTAGTTGCAAAGAACCCTAGCTCAGATTTTGATCTTGGAGCTCTTAGAGTTGTCCCCGAGACATAAGAAAGTCATTGAGGATGCTTTGTGCATGATGAACACCCACAACAACTTAGATTTTGATCAATTCCAGAACATGGTTAATCACATTACTAGCCCTCATTACCTTACCTTTTTGGAGGATGATGATAAAGCCTTGATCCACCCATAAAATCTTTCTCTCCATATTGAGGTCATGATCCACAGAACCCATATTAGGTGTGTGTTGATAGATTGGGGTGTTGGGCTTAATATTTGTTCCTTTAATCTTTTGAAAGAGTTGTTTTATTCTGAAAAAGTCATAGATACTAGGAAAAGGATCACTATCAAAGCCTATGATGAGGTGAAAAGAAGTTCCAAGGGGTTGGCCATCCTTTTGGTTAGGATTGGCCCTATTGAAAAAGACATCTTATTTCAAATAGTTGATGCTAGCCCCCTTGCATATAATATCTTACTTGGTAGACTGTGGATTCATGATATCCAAGCAGTGCCGTCTACCTATCACCAGTGTGTCAAGTTCCCCTACAATGGAATATAGATTTGTATACCTGGGGATAACACTTTATCTGTCAATTCCATTTCAGCAGGAATTGATGTTCCCCTCAATAGAGAAGCATAAGATTTTGATGCAACCTTAGCTGAATGCAAAGACAAGCTTAAGTTAATAGACCTTGGCGTGGGGGGGGTACAACTCAACTCCCTCACAACATTACCAGTTTCACCTTGGTTTTATGGAAAGCCTTCACAAGAAAAGAAATCTTCCTCTTCAGCTATGACTTAATTTGGAACATTTGTAGAATCATCAGTGCCTATCCAAGATGAGAAAGAAGAGATGTTTCTTAGAGACTGGATCTATAGAGAAGAGAAATACATGCACAATGAGAACTTCTCTCCCTCTCCTAAGACTTATAGAAGAGGGTATACTTTTTTCAAATAGATGGGCTATCCCAGACATGGCCCTGTTAATCATAGATTGGATGCTAGAGCCGAACCTCTTGATCATGCTCTTTTTGGATACAAATCTAAGAAGTTGGTTGGTCTAGGCTTTGTGAATCACAACAAGCACACTAATCCTATCCTTGATAAGTCAGATAGTGAAGATGGGCCAGAATACATTCCTAATTAGACAAATCAGCAAGATATGTGTGAAGATTGGGTCCCTTCCACTAATCTCCTCTAGGGAGATTCAGATGTTTCGGTCACTCATGCGTTAGTTGCAACTTTAGAACAAGATGAATCCGATATAGAAGATCTTTCAGAGAATGTCAATGAAAGAATCTTGTTTGTTTAATGGAAAGAGAAGGTTCTACCCTTGATGACACTAGACCTTCCACATCACAATGTCCCAAGCCTTCACAGTGTAAATATCCTAGCCGTAGTTTAGACACAAGTTCATATGAGTATGAATAGGACTCCTTCTCAGAGTCTTCCATAGTCGATATAGATATTGATGTTATTCACACTTATAGTTCTCAACCCGAGGTAGCCAAAAAGTCATGTGTAGGATTAGAGGATTTGAATCCACGTGTTGCCTTAGTGGATGATTCTTACCTTGTTAGGACGAATCCTGATTGGGTAGCTTAGAAGGATACTTGACAGACTCTGACTCTTCAGTCACTAGAGATAATATCATTCACATTCATAATCTTGAACCAGTCATTGACTTACCTCTTCTTCATCCTGACCTCAGTGATTGGTCCCAACGCTATCAAGAACCTGAGCTCTTAACATTTCAAAATGATTATGAGATATCCTGTTACCTAAATGCCATTGAGCGTGTAGTCTCTTCCACCAGTGAACTGGCTACCAGGTTGACATAGCCAGACATCAAGTACCTTAGTCACAAAATAAAAATAAAAGAAAATCAAAAGAATAGGAGTTCTGATGGAAAAAACCACTGTGTGGCAGTGTCAGAACCAAAAAAATTAAAAATAAATCCAAGGGTGAAAACCTTTCTGAGGTGCTTAAGGATGAGGTACTTGATTGTCTTGCTAGCTACTTTTAAGATAGATCTTCAGTGCTTATTGAACCAACACAAGCAGTCAATTTGGGTACAGATGAGGCTCCACAGATTGTGCACTTGGCTGAGTCTTTGTCGCCACAAGAAAAAGAAGATTACACTAAGTTTTTACAAAAAAATAAGGTCAACTTTGCGTGGATGTACTTAGATATGCCAGGGTTGGACATTAATATTATCATGCATCACTTGTCTATAGCTCCATGTGTTAAACCAGTTAAACAAAAATTGAGAAAGATTCATCCTCACATAGCTCTCCTAGTCAAAGTAGAGTTGGAGAAACTCCTTGGTGCAAGATTCATAAGGGCTATCGCCTATGTTGAATGGATATCAAACATTGTATCAGTTTCCATACATGACAAATCCATTTGATTTTGCACAGATTTTAGAGATGTGAATAGAGCATGTCCAAAGGATGACTTCCCACTTCCCAATATAGGCATGATAGTGGATATGATTGTGGGTTATGAGATTTATTCCTTGATGGATGGTTTTTCTGGGTACAATTAGATTAAGATAGTTCCTAAAGATCAAGAAAACACTGCATTCACTTGTGCGTGGGGTACCTATTGTTAGAACATTATGCCTTTTGGATTAAAAAATGCAGGAGCCACCTATCAACGAGCTATGACAACCATTTTTCATGACATGATGCATAAAAACATGGAAGATTATGTGGATGACACCTTGTCCAAGTCTAAACAAAGAGATACACACTTATACAATTTAGAAGTCATTCTAGATCGCATGGAATAATTTCAACTAAGGTTAAATCCTAAAAAGTGTGCATTTGGAGTCACCTCTAGAAAACTACTTAGATTCCTTATTTCAGCAAAAGGAATAGAGGTGGAGCTTGAAAAATTCCAAGCAATCATAGATATGCCACCTCCTAGAAACATTAGTCAAATGAGGAGTCTTCAATCTATAAGGAGATTTATTTCACAATTGGTGGATAGAGCTCAAACCTTCAACAAGAACTTACACAAGGGAGTCAAATGTGTTTGGAATGAGGATTATCAAAATAGCATAGATCAAATCAAGAAATACTTGATGAATCCTCCTATTTTAATGCCTCCTATCCCAGGGAAACCACTTATCCTATACATTTCAGCGACAAAATCTTCCTTGGGGGCATTACTAGCTCAACTTGATGAACATGGGAAAGAAAGAGCAATATACTACATTAGCCATACTCTTGTTTCATATGAGGTTAAATACACCAGCATTGAGAAAGCTTGCCTTGCAATTGTGTGTGCTTCCCAAAAGTTGCGACATTACATGCTTGCACACACTATACACCTCATAGCAAAAATAGATTCACTCAAGTATTTGCTAGGTAAGGCTGCCCTCATAGGTAGACTTGCTAAATGGATGATGATAATTTTAGAGTTTAACATATACTACATTGAGCATAAATCAATCAAAAGACAAGCCATAGCAGATCAATTGGCTAATTTCCCAATACAAGATAATGCACCTATTCAAGTTGACTTCCCAGATGAGCACCTCATGTATCTGACTGAAAGAACATGGAAGCTATTCTTTAATGGATCCTTTATGCAAAACAGTTCAGGAGCTGGTGTGTTGTTTGTTTCTTTTCACGGGTATACAATCCCTAAGTCTTACAAATTATTGTTCACATGTACAAAGAACATTGCTGAATATGAAGCTTTAACAAATGGATAATCAAAGAACATTGCTGAATATGAAGTTACACATCTATGGGCATTCACAACTGATAATCAACCAAGTTAATGATGAATATCAAACAAAATATGAGAAAATGGTACCTTACAAGTAAATGGTTGATTCCTTGAAACACTACTTCACATTTGTCACATTTCAGCAAATCCCTAGAGCAAAAAACAAAGCAGCTGATGCTATGGCTACACTTGCTTCACTCCTTCTGTTAGAGCAACATGAATCCATATTTGAATTCCTGGTGGAAGAGCTACATCACCCTATCTATGACTCTGAAGAAAGCCATGTCATTTGTAACCTTGTTGGTCATGAGTCATCTTGTTATGGTGCCATTTACTCATACCTTAGTGATGGCATTATACCTGAAACCTTTAATCGATCTGAACACATAAACCTTACCCAAAATGCCTCTCGCCATTCCCTTATCGCTAGTGATTTGTATAGGAGGGGTCTAGATGGAACACTTCTTAGATGCTTAGAAAAGGAAGAATCTGACCAAGCGTTAGTTGACATTCATGAGGGCATCTATGGGGGACATTCCAATGGTCTTTCCATGGCCCAAAGGTTGCTTAGGGTGGGGTACTATTGGCCTATGATGTAGATTGATGCATTAGCTTTTGTAAAATCATGTGAAAAGTGTCAAAAACATGGTAACCTGATACATGCTCTAGACAGGGAGCTCATTCCTTCTATATCTCATTGGCCATTTCAGTGCTGGGCCATTGATCTTGTTGGGTAGATTAATCCCAACTTATCTGGTGGACACAAGTTTATTATCACTACTACTGATTACTTTACTAAATGGGTAGAAGCTGTCCCACTTTCTATTGCCTCGGGCAAGACAGTCTCTCTATTCATTCTGAACCATATCATCTGTTGATATGGAGTGCCTTCCGAGATTATCACTGACAACAGAGGCCAGTTCAAAACTAAGGACCTTAAACAACTTTGCAAGAAATTTAAGATTAAACAACATTGGTCCTCCATTTACTTCCCGCAAGGAAATGGTCAAGCAGAGGCATCAAACAAAACCATTCTTAAAATATTGCATAGAACAGTCTGTAAGAATGGTAGAGATTGGCACTTACAGATAAATCTGGCTTTGTGGGCCTATATAATGAGTATTTGTACTCCTACTGGGGCTACTCCTTTTTCCCTTTCATATGGCACTGAAGCAGTGTTACCTTTGGAGGTTGAGATTCCTTCATTTTGAGTTTCCCTCAAAGGTCTAGTTACAAATGAAGACTACTGCGCCATGAGACTTTAAGAGTTAGAACTTCTAGATGAAAAACGTCAAGCATCATTTGACCATATGAGGGTTTATCAAAAGCACATGTCCAAAGCCTTCAACAAAGAGGTTTTCCCTAGAGAATTCCAAGTGGGAGACCTTTTCCTATGTGAAATCCTAAGAATCAACAACATAGAGATCAAAAGGGCAAATTTGAACTTAATTGGCTTGGACCTTACATCATTACAAAAAATTTTGGGTTAGGTGCTTATTTACTATCTACAGCATAGGGAGAGTAGCTCTCTGATCCTATCAATGTCTTGCACCTAAAGAAGTTCTATCCATGATGCCCATTCTGTTTGGGGGCATCCTTTATACATAACTATTGATCCTGAAAAAATGATATATTGTCAAAATTCTAAAAATTAGAAAATGTCCTAAAAAAATGATCAACTTAGTGAAAACCTAGCAATAGGCACTTTGATATATCTACAAAAAAATTATATATTCCAAAAATACAAAAAATCAAAAAATTCAAAAAATTCAAAAAATAGAAAAAGTGCCTTGGTGAAAACCTGGTAACAGGCGCCTTGGTAGCAAAAATTCAAAAAAATTATAAAAAGTCATGAAAAAAGAAGAAAAAAATGAAAAAAAATGAAAGAGAAAAAATTGTAATAAAATCCAAGTGGTGAAAACTTGGAAACGAGCGCTACTTGAGGCCTTTGCACCCTTGTTTCTTAGCATGTGTCCATGACACTTAGCCTTTCTTCATCATGCCTTGTCCTTGTTGCCTTGGTCTGGAATTGGTCTTTGTCTTTCTCTAGGGGGAATAACTATGTTAGCTTTGGTCTCTTGAATGCATTAGTCTTTAGGACATCTCACAAATGGTGTTTTTCAACACCACCCAAACTGTATTTTTCAATATAACCCCTGACATCAAGTGTTTTTCAACACTTATCGGTTTGGTCTTCCCCGTTTTGTCATGTGATCTTACCTGCTTGCGAGCATTCGATCCTTATCCTCAGAACTCAGTATCAGTTAACACACTTAAATTTTTAAACACATCATTTAATGCTTGAGCTATGTCATGATCTTTTCTTTGTGTGCTGACTGTTATTGATTTTCATTGAGTGTCCTTGTCTAATAAGTCTCTCCATGATGCATAGTTAGAGGACTTGGGGCATGGAACATGTTTTTATTTGCTGCCTGCTTTATGCTTCACTATTTTTGCACAACCATTTTGCTAGTCATCCTAGCCTCTATGCCTTGATGCGAGCGTGGTTTTGCTATATTAAATTGGGTAAGCTAACATCACATTCATGTTTACCTTTATGTCTTTGATGCTTATGTTAGAATCTCTCCACATTCCGATCCAATATAAATCACATTCATATCTTCATATTTGCACTTGTGACTAGTGATGATTATGTGATTTTACGATGTCTGTTAATAATGGCCCAATGATGAAAATAAGTTCCTTTAAATTCTCTAATGAATGATGAACACAAAGTCCTATGTTATAGTTTCTATATTGCAAGTACACCTTTGCATTTTCATGTAGCTTGCATTTTTAGACCTCATTTTAGTTTGCATTTTAGGCTGCATTATGAGTTTGCAAGGGTTTTCCTTCATCTTTCTTGTGGACTTTTAATCAACTGTGATCATGTTCTGATCTTCATTTCCTTATCTTCTTTCATGATCTCAATCAAAATTTTCTATCTTAAACAGTTGATTGACTTTGGGGCATTCTCTTTCTTAAGGAAAATTCTTTTTCTTCTCTTCATTTCTCTCCACCTCTTCCAAACTTCTATCTTCCATTCGCTTTCACCCCACTTCTTTTCTTCTAATTCAATCTTGGGGCATACTATTTCATGCTTGATGATCTACCTTGGTTCTTTGATCCTTATATCTGTCATCTTACATCAAAAACCTTATCTTTAGTTTGATTTGATCAAATTTATCAATTTTCTATTTCTCCTCTATCTCATTTCAATTTTGATCACGAGGGGGTAGTACCTATCAAACTTAAATCATTGATTCAGCTTTATCAATCCTATCAAGCACTCTGCTTCAGGAAACATTGCCTAAGATTCTTATCTTGGGCATGCCAATTACCTATTTACAGGGGTGTTGACCTTGTCTTTTTCAAATAGCTTATCTTTGTCTTGATGTGTTCCCATAAAGATCACATGTCTGGGTTATTTTGTGATCCTAAATTGATCTCACACTTCAACTGCATTCTTTGACTACATGTGTTCCCATAAAGATCACACATTAGTCAAAGAAGGGAAAATGTATGCACCCTAAAATGGTCGCCTGGACTATGGACCCCCATTTATCAATTTATTAAATTCCTTAATCAATGCTTTACAACATTTTCAATTCAAATCAATTTCCTTGTTCAAATTGTGATTAATTCAATTATTTGAATATTTTCTAAGGTTTGATTATTTCATCAATTATCTTATTTAATTAAAAGAAAATAATTCCCTTTTATTAAATAAAATAATCTTATTTAATTAAAATTCCTTTTTAATTAAATAATTTTATTTTATTTAATAAAAAGGAATTATTTTCTTTTAATTTCCTTGATCAAATCGTGATTAATTTAATTATTTCAATATTTCCTAAGGTTTGATCATTTCATCAATTATCTTATTTAATTAAAAGAAAACAATTCTTTTTTATTAAATAAAATAATCTTATTTAATTAAAATTCCTTTTTAATTAAATAATCTTATCTTATTTAATTAAAATCTCTCTTAATTAAATAATATTATCTCATTTAATTAAAATATTCCTTTTAATTAAATTAAATAATCTTATTTAATTATAAGAAAATCCCTCTTTTAATTAAATAAAACCCCCACTTAAATCTCTCTTTGTTGAAAAAGGAAATATATTAAATAAAAATAAATAAAATTCCTTTTTCTACACATCTTCCTAAGTGGTGGGTTTTTTGCCTCTTAATCATAGCCTTTGATTTTGGCTTTTGAAGATACGAGCACATTGATCAACCAAGATTTAATCTCCACCATTGCTCATTTCTTTTTGCATCTTAATCTCTATCGTCAATTTCTCTTTATAAGGAAACCTCTCCTTCTCATTTGATGATCAAGATTTTATGTTATTGTTATGCTGCAGGTTTGGAGAGCAATTTTGGAGGGGATTTTGAGCAAGTGAGCTTGGATATTGCAACTTCTCTCCTCTTGTCTTCTTCTTTCATGCCCCATGGCAATCCATTTAGATTAATTTTGCACTTGCATGTTAGATTAGATTCATCTTTCCTTTCATAGATTAATCTTGCATTTGTATTTCCTTTCATAGAATAATCATGCATTGTTATCATATAGATTAATTTCC
>MU227515.1:1343542-1364372 GCA_018584345.1 Thuja plicata
CCATAAGCCCTGCTGGGACATCAATTGGTGCCCAGTTTAGTGAGGATCATGCAGCATTGGCAATCTGGTCACTAAAGAAAAAGGACAAGAGAAGAATTAAAGAAGATGATGAGACTGAAGACACAGGCAGCCTAATTGTGAAAAGGGTTGTAGGTACCTCAGGAATTGAAGTGGCTAACATTTTTGTACAGGTTGCCAATTTGAGCATGAAAGTGTTAGAGAAAGAAAAGGAAGCATATGCTAGTCTGAATGAAAGATATGAGTTTGTTCTCAAAGATTATAATGAAGAGAAGGTGAAATCTTTGATTAAGGATAACAAAATAGCAGAGTTTGAAGGTAAGTAGAAGATTCAACTAGTGCCCCAAAGGCTAATTTCTTAGGACCCATATCAGCCTTCCTCTTCAAGTCTATTTATAACATATCCCCCATCTGCTGCACCTCTAAGTCCTACTACTTAGGAAGCTATTGATGCCAAGAGAGAAGAATTAGAAGCTGAGAAGAACATGATAATCAATGAAAGGACAAGATTAGAAGAAGAGGGTAAGAGGGACTTAGAATATTCCCAAGCATACAAAGAAGTTGAAGAATTGGTTAAGAAAAAGCACACAGATCAGATATTTTCAAATCTCCAAAGATGTGCCAGTGAAATTAACCTTGCTGACCTCTACTCACTGGGAAAAAAGATCGCAAGCATCACCAGCTAGCATGAGGATGAAAAGAAGCAATGGGAGCTGACAGTAAATAAGTGGAAAGGGAAGGCATCCCATGTCAAATATTTCTATTCCCTTTTGAAAGAACAAAATAATATTGATTTTGTCCTAACAAGCACTCACAAGTGTCTCAAATTGATGATCAATTTAGACACCAAAAGGAACATGGTCATGAAGAAAATCATAACCCTAAGAGGAGAATTTTCCAAGGATAGGTATGATATGTATCCTAACATGTTCAAAAAGGATGGGAGCATAAAGAATGAAGCCCTATGGTTGAGGCAGTTAAATGAGGCACTGACTAGAAGGACAAAGAGAATTGTTACACTGGCTGGTTTGTATTAACCATTGATATTTTGAGCAAAGCCAAGGCATTTTTTGAATCTTGGGAAGCAGAAGTAGAGAAGGCTAATAGTGACTAGGAGGAGTTTGACAACCATGAAGATGAATTTCTAAACCTCGAGTGGCCAAGTGATGTGGTGTACACTGCTTGGGTCAGCAAATATGGTATAGTTACCCCCATAGCATGAAATAGAAAATATGAAGGGGAAAACTAGCATCAAGGAGGTTAAGATAATGGAGTAGATCAAATATTAAAACCTCTACACCAGTAAGAAAACAAAATCCAGGTGATAAAGACCCAACTACCTTGGAACAACTTCAAGCATTCAGGCGATCACATGACAAATGATTACATGGCTTATAGAAAATATTGTTATCTCATCCGCCATAAGTTTTGTCTCTTTCTAAAACTATATTTTGTCCTTTAGCCTAGTCATCCATGGCTTGTTGCATCCTTATTTTCCAAAAGGATTCCAAGATGAATGTGGCTACCTATAAGTGTCAAGTTGTAATATTGTAACAAAGATGGTAAAAATAAGACTACAAGGCAGATTACTGAATTGTGTCTGACTATTGGTTTTGAGTCTTTGTGAATGTATTGGTATTCAAATCGATATTAATAAAATACAATGGAATCTCCATTTTGATATCTATGATGTATTCTTTCATTTACTATTAATTCTTGTGTGTTTAATGTGCAAGGCATTCTAAATATACTGGTTATAAGGTAGTCATGTTTTTGTCTATGAGTTTCTTTCAAGGAAAGTTTTAAATCTTATAGATGATTGCAGAGGATTAGGGTTTATGCAGGGATTTGATACAGGGGTGTGAGGATGAGAGGATAGTTTGTAAGGCATTCTATCTGGGGCTCATTTGTATTTCCATTGATTATTTATAGTATAATTATGCTCTCTTTTGACTCTATCACCCATGATGAGGCACTAGTCATAAATGCTGACAAGTGGTTGTTATCATCAAATTGAAATTCAATCAGTCATTATACTCATATTATTCCAAATACATGTCTAGTTAATTTTACTTAGTACAATTCATATTTGTGATTCCTTGAAGAGTGAATCAATAGGTTAGCCTACCTAGGCCTAAATGGCATAAAAAGAAGAAGGATCTCCAGTCCTTAATCCACTGATTAAAATTGCTAAAATTTGATACTCTGTTAAAGGTGTACCCGCCTGGGTGTGTGGAACCCAAAGTGTAGAAGGATTTTCTATCCTTGTTAACTAGCCCTTTTCCTTGTGAGAATCTAACTTGGGTAAAAGAGAGTCTAGCATTTATTGTCATTATAATCAATTCTGCAAGAAAAAGAGCTAACAATGGGTTCTGGTGAACCATTATTCATGAGACATGGGTGAATAGGTTTGACTCAAAAATTACATAGTTGAATCCTAATAGAAATATCACAACTTGAATTGTTGTGGAAAATATCTCCTACTTATCAACTGATGAGATTAAGGGGATTTCAAATGAATGGTTCATAAGGTACAACACTTGTGGAAGGTTTTGAAAATGAGGTTTTAGGAAATGTAGGCTTTACCTTGGAGGAAAATTTGGTGTTAAGGGCGCTTGAGTTTGAGTACTGTTAGGATGGGTTACCTCCCAAGAAGACTTGGTGCTTCACCTTTATGATGATCACCTGTATTCAATGAGTGTTAAGTGTTCCATTCATTATCATGAGAGATGGGTTATTGTGAACCACTACTCGTGAAACATGGGTCAATGAGTTTGAATAAAAAATTATACACTTGAATCCTCATAGCAATATCACAATTTGACTGGATCTAGAAAATATTTCCTACTTAACAATCGATGAGATTATGGGGCTTTATATTCAATGATTTATGAAGCACAACACGTTTTAAAAATGGGGTTACAAGAAAAGAGGGCTTAACTTTGGATGAAACTTTTTTATTAAATGTGCTTGAGCTAGAGTAGTAATAGGATGGGTGACCTCCTGGGAAGTCCCACTACTTCACCTCTGTGAGAATCACCTAAATGTAATTAGTGTTAAGTGTTACATTAATTCTCATGAGAGATAGGTTCTTATGAAACACTACTCATGAAACATGGGTCAATTAGTTCGACTAAAAAATGCATAGTTGAATCTAGATATAAATATCACAAGTAAAAATTATAATCTGAAAGGGACCGCCCTTCCTTTGTAGCAACATATTATTCCTTCTCATTATCCTTCTTGGCTGGAAAAATGACTAGGGATAGATGCAAAATCCATTTGGACAATCTTAACCAACTGGTGTTGTTTTTTATATTCAGCCAACTAGTGTTGTCATTAGTAGAAGATATTTCATTCCCAATATTCTACTAAGAAGTAGAGCCACCACATGGGGGAGAGGTATACTACCACCACTAAAAATATCTTTCACCACTAGATTGGCACCTAAGGCCTAGGAATGCATAGTCTATGAGAAACGCATAGAGGAACTATGATTGTATTTCTTTCCGTGGGGTAGAGAAGAATCATGAGAGGCTAAAGGGTTCAGAGGTACTCTAGAAACTATATAATGGGCATTTCCCCAATTTTCTAGGATCTTTTACAAGTGGGCCACCTCTAGTGAAGCCTCATTGACTTGCACTTGAATGTGAAGCATCAAATTATTATAAATACATGCTTCAGTAAAAATTAAAACATGAATATCAATAGAGTTGTGAGAAAATATAACAACATTTCTATCTTTCCACAAAGTAAAGAGGATTTCAATAGTGAAAGCATGTCATATCTCTGTAGATTTGAAGGGAACCTAGGAAGAATTTGTTGGAAAGTGATTTTTTTGGTGTGATATGAGACACTTGAGGGTTTTCATTTATGGAAACACATCTGATATGATGATCACTTGGAGTAAAGTACAGTTTTGGAGATTCAGTCTTAAAATTGACTAAGTATAGAAACTAAAGTACAAAGTTTAACAGTATTGTTTTGGACAGAGAAGATGATATATGATGTTTGATGACTTGTGAGCTTAGAGGAAGACACTATGAGATATGTATGACCTTTAGTTAAGGTCACTTGTGTTTTGGTGTTGATCATAGAGAGTTAGAGTGTTTTGAAGACATGCAAAGACATTGGAACAGTGAAACAAAGCACTTGAACAGTCGCAATGATTAAGGGAGTATAAGATAGAATCTAAACATGCTACGTTGGTTTTTTATTTTGAATTACCTATACTTTGGTGATACAAGGTCACTGACATTGTATTTAATTTTTGTATAAGTAATTATTCTATTTTGTATCATATTTGAGAGCCGACTAAATTATGTAACATATATAAATATGAAGAACATTTTGATAAACGAAGATGAGTAAAAGAGATGTTAGAGATGACTGATGGCAGATGCAAGATTAGGGGTTGACAAAAATTATTGAGAGCTAAAACTGGAACTATCTAAGCATTGGTAATGCTTGTTTTTGTTCATTACTAAGAACACTTTATAATACAAGTATTGATTGTAAGAGATGTAAGCTCAGTGTACCCTAGCAGGGTGTTTTATACCTTTAACATGGTTGATATTCCTTTAACAAGGAAATGTACTATGTAATAATCAGATCCTAATAGGGCTAGGTCTCTTAACAGGGACATTATACTTTAGTGCATGCTTGTGGGTACCATCCCCACCGGGGTTTTCCCTTGGCCAGGGTTTCATCGACAATAAATAATGGTGTAATGAGTTGTGTGTTATTTTCTTATGTTCATTTCATTTCAATAAACTCATGGTTTATTAATAATTAGTTTAATTTTAATTTAAAGTGCTATAATACTGATTCACCCCCCTTTTAGTATTACTCAATCCTAACAATTGGTATTAGAGCTGTTGGCCCTTGAAAAGAAAGTTTAATAACTTAAGGGAGATTAAGATGGATTATGTAAGTTTGGAAGAAAAAAATTGAAGAAACACTTGAAGACCTTGACAAAGAAAAAAATAGAATGGTGACTTGAGATTCAAATTAATAAGATTTGAGGGATTCATTAAGAAATTAAAAGATCAACTTGAACTTTCCAAAATTTAGAGACATGATCTTATGATTTGGATAAAAGAGGATTCAGACAATGATAATTCAAATCAGATGAAACAAATTGAACACAAGAATGATACTTTAAAGCTTAATCATGAAATGATGGCCAAAATGATTCGACAAGAAAAGGATGTTGAAAACAAAACTGAACAAGCCTTGGAGGATGCTAATATTCTGATGGGACAGATGAAGAATCAACTTGATCACTACAAGAAAAAATACTTGGAATTAGATAAATATAATCAGATCATTAAAGGTGAAATTGTTAAGACAAAGAAATATATTGAGAGACTTCATATGAGAAGTGACTTGATCGATGAAAAAAGAGACATACCAAAACCTAAATGAGATATGACTGGTGTTCTCTTCAATGAAGATGAATGTTGTAAGAATCAAGAAGAAAAATATGATGTGAATACTGATGGAGAAAAACCTACTCTTGAAGAACCTAAAGAACATATCAGACCTTTCAGAGGTAGATGTTTTGGATGTAACAAGTTTGGACACATGAAGAGAGATTATAGAGGTAATACCCCTTTCAAACCTTTTTATGGTTATTTTTTTAATTGTCATGCATATGGGCACAAGAAAGCATAATATAGGAAACCTGATCAATATAGATATAGACAAGACAACATCAGTGGAGAAACGACAATTAAAATGACATGTTACAAATGTAATAACCTTGGGCACATCACAAGGTATTGTAAGATGCAAGTAAATTAGAATAGACCTCCTCCTATATGCTACAAATGCAACAATCCAAGGCATATAGATAAGTTTTGTAGGTACAATAGAGCAAACAACAGAAGAGTACCACCTCCTATGGATACAAAGAGGAATGACAGTGATACTCATAAGAGTCTTGCAGAATACAAAAGTGAATTTGACAATTATTTCAAGAAAGTAGAAGACAACAATAGTGGTAAGGTATGGAAAGTCAAAGATTCTAATGAGGTATTAGTTTAGAGAGAGATAATAGATGATACTGAATCTTTTCCTAATGCTAACAAATTTGAATCGACCTAAATGGCCTAACATGGCCTTAGGGGGAGCATTAGATGAAGACACCAGATTATATCCAGCACCTGATTCTAAGGAGTAAGCTCATTTGAGCTTGGTTATAATGTATGAGGAGATTATGGAACCTATATCTATGATTACAACATCAAATGATTCATATCCTATGATCGCAAGATTTGTGATTGACTGGAAAGTGTACGGAGTTGATTTCATTGGGTAAAGTGCATTTTCTCACTTAACAATGAATAAAAGACATCTATGTTGCTTATTTCTTCACTATTTGAAGAGCAATGACCAAGGAGAGAAATTTTTTGTATTAGATCACCAAGCAGCCACATTGCATGATTGATCAAAGCGAAAGTTCAAAATTCAGTGTGTTTGAGGTATTTATACTATTTACTCAAGAAAAAGTTATGGATGCACCATTTCTTTATGATGTTATGGATAGACCTAGATATAAATTCAAGAAACATCCATTTAAGTCTTATGAGGATGACCCTAAAGGAGACTTTTCAAAAATACCACATGACGTTTTACACATAGAGGATATTAGGGCATACATACATTGTAAATATGACACATTGGGAGATGATGAGATTGCTACCAAAATGGGAGACATGTTTGGTGATGATGGTAAAATGAAGGATGAGTTCAAACACTTAGATACCATGAGCATTATGAAAATTATAGACTTGTATGAATTCAATGAAGAAGAATGGTTCAAAATTATACTTAGCAAAGTTCATGACCAATTCATTTGAATAGGGGATCAACCTGTAAAGTTTTATAGCCAGTTGATTCATGACATAACTAGCTTAGAAAAAAATAGAGTTATCCCTATAGTAGAAAATAGTATAAATAATCAATTTGAAACCCTAACACATTCAAAATAGGACAGGCGAGCAATGACAATGAATGACATTTTCCTACAGGATGTAAGACTAGTTGCAATGGTACTTGGATATAAGCTTTACTTTAATAGTACACCTAATTTAGTTTCATTAGGAGTCATTATGACGGCTTATAGGATGGTAAAGTAAAAAACAACATTCAATCTATGCGAAGTTCAGGCACAACAATTTTTAGAGAATGTGAAGTTAATCAAGAAGGATAAATCTAAGGCTTTTAGATTTGGCTCACTTCTAGTTCACATGTATATCCATATTGAGCATAAGTTCCCTGGAATGTACCCTAGAGCATGGAAAGACAAAATACCCACTAGTATTCAGATATCATAGAGTTATAGAAGACAAAACACCACATGGGTGGATGGATAATTATTTGGGATGACCAAAATTCTACAGAGACAAATGAAAGAAAGATTCAGAATTTTTGAAGAGCTAGTTAAGAGATACAATGATACAATCTATTTCATGGTTGAAACTAATTGTGTATGTTTTGAGGTAGTTATACCAAGGAAGAAATGGTGTTACCCTATGGGCTATGAAGTCAGTTCAAAATTTTTTATCAAGCAAGTTGAAAATGTTTTGGCATCTAAAGTTGATACATCTGAGGAGAGATAGGGAACATATGAAGAAAAACTAGCTAAAGTCAGAGAAGAGAACTCTAGAGGTATAATGAAGAGAAGATTAGAAAATATAATTGATGACTGTGCAGCTAAGGTAGGAATAAATAAAGAGGAAATGAGAGAAGTAAGGAAGAAGATAACATAGAGATCTTCTGGGTTGGAAAGCATTGTTACTACAACCCTTCCACCTCCAGAAGCTAGGTAGGTAGTCACTCCACTTTCTACTGTGATAGATATGACCACACCCTCACCACCATAGAAGACATTGTAGGAAGAGACAAAAAATCTTGTTCCTCAGAGAAACACAAGGTCCACTATACTGGACTCACATCCTAAGATGCAAAGGGCTGAAGAAGAAGAGAAGAAAGTTGAAAAAGATCCATTTAAATGAAACATTGATAATATAGTGGCAGATGAAGTAGAAGAACATAAAGAGGAAGAGAAGAAAGAAGAATCAAAACATAGAGATGAGATAGACACAACAAAAGGAGAAGAGGCAAGAGTTGAAGTAAACCATGAAATTGACACATCCACTATTTTATTGTTGGCAAGCAAGGATAAGTCTGTAAGCATAGATGTTGATAATATGGATGAGGATGAAGTGATGAGACTATCCTTCATCACATTCAAAAAAGAAAAAGAAAGATCTAAGCAGAAAGGAGACAAAAATGCTAAGGCCACTACTAGATCAGTTGATACTATGAATAAACTTCTTCTAGTACCTATTGTTTTTCAAGGAAAATATGATGCTGAGAATCTGAATATGACACTAGATGATTTTGATAGTCACTATGAGTCCTTAGTGAAGATAGATGAAGAGAAGGCAGAGAAAAGTTACCTAGAAAAGTAGTTGATGGAAGTACGCCAGTCTATTTCATGGGACTTGGGTATTTTGAGATCAGCTACATCAAAATCCAAAAGTAGTGTCACACATGGAAAAGTTATACAACTATTGTATGAACCCTATCAGACACATTTAGAATATTGGAGACATTATTGCAAAGGACATGGCTACATTGAATAGCATGATGGAAAGTTGTGAGACCTCCTCACAGTTTTTAATGGAGATGGATAGAGAGGTATCAAAGATTTTTGATAAGTTGAATATCTTGGCTATAGAGAAAGGGAGAGTAATGAAAAGATTTGGTTTGCTGAAGATTTTAATCACTCCCAAGCTATCAATTCTTGAAATTCATCTATCTGATATGGAGAAGATTGTAGATTCATTGAAAAATTCCATGCCCACAGAGTTAAAAGTAGCAAATACTTCATTCTATGCATTGAATGGACTAATACATGTTAGTTAGTTGTTGATAGAGTCATGGAATGCAAAAGTGAAGATGTTCTAAAACTGGTGAGCAATCACTGAATTACACATTTTTTTTTAAAATTTTGAGTACATCTTTTCCATTGTTGTCAAAGGGGGATAAGAGAAGAAAAATGAGGAAAGAAGAAAATAAGAGAAAAAGAGAACAATTTGTGTTGGGACACTTAGTCATTTTTCTCTAAGTGTTGCCATCAATGCCAAAGGGAGAGATTATTGGCAAGTGATTTTTTTTGTGTGATATGAGACACTTGTGGGTTGTCATTTATGACAACACATCTGATATGATCATCACTTGGAGTAAAGTACAGTTTTGGAGATTCAATTTTAAAATTGACTAAGTATAGAAACTTAAGTACAAAGTTTAACAATATTGTTTTGGACAACGAAGATGGTATATAATGTTTGATGACTTGTGAGCATAGAGGAAGAAACTATGGGATATGTATGACCTTCAATTAAGGTCTCTTGTGTTTTTTTTTTTATCACAGAGAGTTAGAGTGTTTTGAAGACATGCAAAGACAGTGGAACAATGAAACATAGCAGTTGAACAATCATGATGATTGAGGGAGTATAAGGCAGAATCCAAATGTGCTATGTTGGATTGTTATTGTGAATTGCCTATACTTTGGTGAAACAAGGTCACTGACATTGTATTTAGTTTTTGCATAAGTATTTATTCTATTTTATATTGTATTTGAGAGCCGACTAAATGATGTAACACATAAATATGAAGAACATTTTGATAAGCGAAGATGAGAAAAAAAGATGTTAGAGATGACTGATGGAAGATGCAAGATCAGAGGTTGATAGATATTATTGAGAGCTACAACTAGAACTATCTAAGCATTGATGCTGCTTGTTTTTGTTCATTACTAAGAACACTTTGTAACATAAGTATTGATTGTAAGAGTTGTAAGCTCAATGTACCCCTAATAGGGTGTTGTATACCTTTAACAAGGTTGATATTCCTATAAAAAGGAAATGTACTATGTAATAATCAGATCCTAATAGGGCTAGGTCTCCTAATAGAGACATTATACTTTAGTGCATGCTTGTGGGTACTATCCCCACCATGGTTTTCCCTTGGACAAGGCTTCCTCGACAATAAATAATGGTGTAATGAGTTGTGTGTTATTTTCTTATGTTCTTTTCATTTCAACAATCTTATGGTTTATTAAGAATTGGTTTAAGTTTAATTTAAAGTATTGTTTAACACTGATTCACCCCCCTCTTAGTATTACTCAATCCTAACTGAATCCCTCAATAAATTCATAAGGATAGAAAAAAACTAGGTCAAAAGGCCAAAAAAATATTAATCCATGTCCACAGTTGTTTGGATATACTGCAATATGAAAATAAGTGTATGAACATCTTTGGTTTCCCACAAAATTGACAGTAGGGATCTAGGAAACCCAGGTGTTATAGGTGAGAATTCAATGGCGAGTCGTAGAAAAGATTATACTGAGAAAAATGAGCCAACTTAGGCTCAATAATGGCAAACTAGATGGTTTTAAATCTATCATGACAAACAATATGAGAACATTGCATATGCCACAAGATATTCAAGATTAGAACCATACATAAATTTGAAATAATCTAATGATAGCCCAACTTGGACTTGTAGTTACAAAAGGAGATATTTAGAAACTACCAATCCTTCAACTATGACCTAATCGAGTTGATATGTAGCTTGTGAAGCATATTGAAAGAAAATACCAACATGACAAGGTCAAAATTATATTGATCTAGGTAGCTGAGGTGAAAATGGGCCTGCAAATTTTCCCAAGAATGGAGATTCATTGTAGCTCTAGAAAAAAGATCCCAAGGAGTGCAAACACCATGCTTATGAAAGTGCATAGCATGAACTCTAGGGATGTGGGCTAAAGGAAGCACTTCAATGTGAATGATAAATGACCACAAAATATTGTTCTTTTTGAAACAAAGACCATGCAAAGACCATCCCCAAATCTAGTCTCATTATAGAAAAACCAAGGCTTAATAACTTCTAAGGCCCACAAGATGATTTAAGAAACAAAAGTGCCTTGGATATGCATAAAATATTTCATTAAAAGAAGGGTTTGAAAGCTAATCCTATTCTAGCAAGGCTTATGAGTTACATATCTTAAAGAAATACAAAGTCTGTGAAGAACTTTCCAGACCTTATTTGTAGAGATCATGGATAACCCATTTGGAACACAAGGCATTACGTTGTTTCTAGGTAGAAAAAAGACCGAGTCCTCCAAATTTTCTAGGAAGAGAACAATACTCATAGGTAGCTCAGTGAAAGTCATGGTGATCAGCTCCCCAGACCCATAAAAAATCTCAAAGAATCTTTTCTATCTTGTTATATGAGGCCTTTGAAGGTCCCTGATAAGAAGAATAATAAATGTGAGTGGCAGCTGAAAATTTTGAACAAATATGGAACTTACTAGCTAGGGAAAGTGGCTTGGTAATCTAGTAAGAAATGTTTTTCTTCATTTGGTTAAGAAACACATTCTAAAGATCCACGATAGATCCTTCAAAGGAAAAAAAAAAATGCCCATAAATCAAAATATTTCCCCATGCCTAATCCACTTTCATCCATACTAGAGAGTCCAAGGTGGAGTTCAAAGGAAGAATTGCATATAACACTGGGTTTTATGCCATTGAATTTCCAAACCAAAGGCCAAACAAAGATTATCTAGACACTAGAGTGTTTCTTGAACACTGTGTTCATCTTTGATCAAGGTGAGGAAAGAATCATCAATGAAGTGGGAATTGAAAAGTTGAGAAGGTGATCCAGGCATGGAAATGGCCTTGAATTTCCCTGCTAAAATAATAGAAGAAAGAAGGTAGCCAAAACCCTTGACAACCAAGATGTACAAGGAGGGGGAAAAATGGTTGATGAACTATAACTGATTGAATGTTTGAAGATGATAAGTTGATGATCACTGAGCTAAAAAAGTGAATGCAAGAAATTAAATCAGTTGATATATTATATTGTCATTGATGTCAACTTGATATGGTTTTATTGTTCATACACATATTGTCATAACCGTGAAGATGTAAAGAGACAAAGTTTATGTGTTTGATAAAACATAAAAATTATGTATACACTGAGTGACAGTGAACACTGATCAATTCACAATGTATATTGAGTACAAAAGTAACAGAGAAAGTGTTACCAAGAAAGATCTAATAACCGAGCATAACTGGAGTTGATGACCGAGCATAACCAGAGTTAAAGAACGATAAAATTGCTTAGCTGACAGAGCTACAATTTAGGGATTGACTGATTGATTATTTTATTATCAACGATTAGTTAAACTAAAATATGAAAGGAGATTTAAAGTGTGTTTTGTTCATAGTTATCAAGGAGATATTTATGAAATAAAACTAAAGGAGAGCTTTACGAGATAAAGAAATGCATGGCGAGATTTACGGATCAAGGAGAGATCTACGACAAAAAAAAGGAGATTGAGAGGCTAATCATGTCTATATAAAGAGACAAAGAATTCATTATCAAAGAGGAATGCTGAGTATATTTTGTGTGAAGATAGGATTCTTCATGTAGATCTGATCATATAGGTTGAAGAACAGAGCCAAGGAATTTTGCAGACATCGAGCAATAGAGGAAAAATCATTCACTGAGTAGAATAAAGAAAGAAAGCAAAGGAAATGAAGTGTATATTGATCAGAGAGGTATTTTTTGACTAATGATAGATCTGAATATTTGCAAATCAAAGTTGTATTTTGAATAGATCATTTACTATATCAGTTTAACCATTGATTCATAAAATCTCTTAACCGAGTGGGATTTAACAATCCTTATTGTATTGAGATAATCAAGAGTATCAAAAGGTTTTATTGTTGACAACATAGTGAGTGCTAGGTCAAAAAGGAAAACTATTGGTTTTAAATCCTCTAACAAGGTTGCACTTAACAGTGTGTATTGTAACCTTTAACATGGTTGGCTCTTCACCGATCTCACTTTAGAAGAGTGAAAATATTTTGGGTTACCGGTCCTTGATGGTTTTTCCATATTGGGTTTCCATGTTAAAATTTGTGTCAAATGTGTATATGTTTCATTGCATTGATATTTTGTTTTACACATTATTAAAAGTGGTTAGTCAGTTAACACTAAGTTTATTTACTGCTACTCGGTAAAGTCTAGAAAAGATAAACAATATATCTTACTGAGTAGTTTATGTTAATATTATTTATGGCATACATATTGATGAAATTAGGACTATAAGATAACTGAAGGCATTATATTTGAGAGATAAATTTTTGGTTGGATCTTTTGGAATTATTGTTAAGGCCACTGATTCACCCCCCTCTCATTTATTCTATCAATTGGTATCATAGCTTTGGTTCTTGGAAGAAAATTTTAAAGGGACTTGAGTTAAAGATAAAAAGATGAGTAAAAGGGATGTGCATAAGTTGATCAAGGAAAAATTTACATCATGGAAAGAAGGATAAGAATTCATCTATATGGTATTGGAAATGATGTTAGACAAAACTTGGATACTAAATATGTTGCACCTACTTGACCTCTAATTGTTGATCAATTGAGAGAGAAACATGAACACAATTCTATGATGATAGAACTTGATTCTTTACTAAACGATGCTGAATTTGAAGATGTGAAATCATGCACCTCTGCAAATAAAATGTAGGACAAACTCAAGCTAGTACATGGAGGAGATGCCAATGTGCTGAGAGCTAAAGCGTAAAGCCTAAGAGGAAAGTTTGATGACCTAAGAATGAAAGAAGCAGAGAACATCACTTAGTACAGTGACAAAATCAAAGAAGTTGTTAATGCTATTAGTGGTGTAGGAGTACTTGAAGAAGAAACAATTGCAAGTAAAATTTTGAGAACCTTACTGTTTGTTTATGCTATTAGAGTATCTTCAATTCAAGAAATGACAATAGTAGCTAGTAAAAAATGTTACTCTTGATAGTTTGATTGGTATACTTATTTCATTTGAGATGAACAACTATGACAACAATGTCTTACCTACTATTGAGTCTGCATTCAAGTCTTCTCTAAAAAAAATCTAGTAACAAACACACTATGCGAAATGATAGTGATAGTAATAGTGATGAGAAATAACTTGATGAACTTGAAGCACTAATGGCTAGGAGATTACATAGAGGTAAACAAAGATATAAAGGTACATTACCATTGGTCTGTTTTAATTGTGAAGAAATTGGACATTTTTCTAATAGATGCCCTAACAAGAGAAAGGATGAAAGAGACACTGACATATCTTATGAAAATAAGTGTGCCGCAAGTGATGACTAAAACTAAAAAAGAAACTGACACTTTGACATAAGAGATAATTGAGATTACAAGGACAAAGAAAAAAAGGATTGCTACCTAGATGAGAACAAAGTTGAAAATTCTGATACTGATTCTGATGAAGATATTGAGATAGTATTTGTTTCTATGAAGGATGATTTAGATGAAGAGGAAAGGTATGTTGAAACAACACTCATATCTAAAGTTAGAAAAAATGATGTCTGGATTATTGATAGTGGATGTACTCATCACATGACTGGAGATAAAGAAAAGTTTGAAACCTTTGAATATTATAATGGTGGATCAGTTAGGATGGATAATGACTCACCTTGCCCATTTGAAGGAAAAGGTACCATCATGTTGAATAATCTGATCAGATGTGAAAATTTATATTGGGTGAAAGGACTTAACTATAATCTATTGAGTGTTTCACATTTGAACAACACATGACACCGAGGTGCATTCAAGAACAAAAAGGCAATGGTCTATAATAAAAAAAGAAAGTTGATTGGTACTGGTGAACAAACAAAAGGTAATCTATTCTATCTTGATAATATTGAGACCACTTGTTTATTGGATATAAATGAAGACGTTTGGTTGTGGCATAAAATGTTATGTCATGTGAATTTTGACAACATGGTTAAGATAAGTAAGAAAAGAAAAGTGAGAGGCTTACCAAGCATTTCAAACCCTGACCATGTTATGTGCAAGAATTATCAAATAGGAAAAAATGACAAAGTCTACTTTCAAGAGAAAAACCTACACATCTAATGCTATTCCAGAGTTAGTCCATAGTGAATTATGTGGACCAATGAGAACAAAGAGATATTATGGTGATAGATACTTTATTCTATTTGTTGATGACTATTCTAGGATGATGACTGTCATGTTCTTAAAAGAGATATCAGAAGCATTTAAGATGTTCAAATGCTATAAAGCTAAAGATGAAAAACAAAGTGGAAAAGAATTGAAACATTTAAGATTAGATAGAGGAGAATTTATTTATGATGAATTCACTAACTTTTGTAATGAGCATGGGATTACAAGACAAGTTTCTGCACCTAGAACACCACAACAAAATGAGATTGCTGAAAGGAGGAATATATCAATTAGTGATTGTGCTAGAACACTAATGATTGAAAAAGGCATGACACAAACATTCTAGAGAGAAGTTGTAAGTACGACTATCTATACACTGAACCGAGTTCAATTGAAGAAATACACAAATAAGACACCTTATGAGCTATGGTATGGATACACACAAAATGTGAGTTACTTTAGAATTTTTGGAAGGCAATTTTATATACTGAAGGATGATAGAAATGGGAAAATTGACTCTAAAGTGATGAAGGAATATTTATAGGATATTCTACTAAAAGAAAAGCTTATAAATGTCTGAACAAATCTTTTAACAAAATCATTGAGAGTGAAAATGTTAAAATGGATGAATTTGCTGAGAAAAATGATGAGGAAAGAAGAAAGGAACTTGAAGATTACAAAAGACTTGTCTACATTAAAGAACCTAACACCCTGCTCGAGCGACAAAATAATGCAACCGAGCAATAGGCTGCGCACATTGAGAATTAGGAAAATGATCACAATGCTGAACCAAGTGATGAAGATCAAAATGAAGAACCTAGATTTGAACATCTACTTGCTAAATATATCAGAAGACACCATCCACAGGACCTGATCATTGGGGACAAAAGAGCATGAATGAGTACAAGAAGTAAGTCACTTAACAATAGATGTTTGATTTGTGATTTTGAGCCTAATATGTTAATGTTGCACTTGAGAATAAAGAATGGGTTAGTGCAATGAATGAAGAGATTGAACATATTAAGAAGAATAAAACATGGACATAAGTACCTAGACCGAGTGAAAAAAATGTCATTGGCATCAAATGTATATATTGAAACAAAATTAATGAGAGTGGAGAAGTCACAAGGAACAAAGCAAGACTGGTATGCAAAGGGTATGCACAAGAAGAAGGTATTGAATATGGAGAAACCTTTGCACCTATTACTAGACTAGAAGGAGTAAGATTTATACTTTCTTATACTACTTTTAAAGGATTCAAAGTATACCAAATGGATGTTAAATCTGCATTTCTGAATGACATACTAGAAGAGGAGGTATACATTGAACAACCTCAAGGGTTTTTTGATCCTAACAAGAGGAACATGGTTTGTAAACTACACAAAGACTTGTATGGATTGAATCAAGCACCGAGAGCATGGTATGAAAGACTTTGCTCTTATCTCATTAGTATTGGATTTTTTAGAACTAGTGACAACAATAATATGTATTTGAAAGGAGATAATGATGATAAGATTTTGATTGTTGAGATATTTGTTGATGATATCATATTTGGAGGTAATGATATGCTATGCAAGTCATTTGCTGATGTAATGAGAAAAGAATTTGAAATATAAATGTTTGGAGAGATCAAATTTTTTCTTGGTCTACAAATTCTAAAATAGGATGAAGGCATCTACATCACACAATCAAAATACATCAAAGAAGTTATGAAGATATTCAAGATGGAGGACTCCAAACCAGTTGGAACACCTATGTAAACCGGATGCAAATTGACAAAGGAAGACAATACAACTGAGGTAAATCATACCTTATATAGATCTATGATTGGTAAAATAATGTATGTTGTACACACTAGACCTGATATAGCACATGCAGTTGGTATAGTTGCAAGATTCTCTGCTAATCCTAAGGAATCACACATGACTGCTGTTAAAAGAATTTTAAGATATCTGAAAAATATTGAAGACTATGGTTTGTGGTATAATAAAGAAGGAAAATTTGAGCTACAAGTTTATACTGATGCTTATTGGGGTGGAAACATAGATGATAGAAAGAGTACAATAGGAGGAGCATTCTTTATGGGTGACAGACTTGTCACATCGATAAATAAAAAGTAAGGACGCATATCTCAATCAACTACATAATTAGAATATGTAGCTGCTGCTACAAATTGCTCCAACATTGCATGGATCAAGCAATTGCTAAAAGGTATGAATGAGGAAATTCTTGACTCAGTAATTATCTATTGTGATAGTACAAGTGCTATAAACATTTCAAAGAACCCTGTGATGCATGCTAAGATAAAGAACATATATATTAAGTATCATTACTTGAGGGAACAAGTACAAGAGAAACATGTAATACTAGAATATGTACATTCCAAAGAACAAATAGTAGACATATTCAAAAACCATTGCCAAAAGATACATTTTAATACCTGAGGAGTAGACTAGGGGTTTGTCCCTTGTCTGCTGGTCACTAAGTTGACTTGGAGGTTGCATCAGCCTACACATTACCAGAAGATTAATCATGTTGATGCAAGATGACATATGTACTGCAATGACATATCAGTACACTAAAGGTACTTATCTGAACCACACACTGGAGATATTGTTGGCTACTATAGAGATGTATATTTTTTTTGGCATTGCTGTCAAAGGGAGAGAAAGATTCAATGAAATATACATCAGGGACTAGAAGAAATGAAATATTTATCAGGGAGAAGAGCTTCTACAACACAAAGGGAGAGAAAATCTAAAAGTTACTGTAAATGAAATAATCATCCCTCAAAAGGAGAGAATTAGAGAGAGTTAACACTGCATATCTATCCAGAAAAGGGAGAAGAAATTCTACAAGAAAGGGAGAGACAAAATTGCTACACCTATCCATTTAAGGGAATGAAGAAAGGGAGAGCACACAACAGAATCAAATCTATAGAGAGAGTTGTATAGTAAACATTTTTTTTGATTAAACATATTAATCTATGCTAGAAGAGATTATCGAGATTCAAATATTTGAATTGGTTATAGAATAATAAGTTTGGTATGTTATGACATGTTTTATACTGCATATCTCATATTGTGTTTCCATCAATGCGAAAGGGAGAGACTGATAAACTATAACTGATTGAATGTTTGAAGATGATAAGCTGATGATCACCAAGATGCAAAAGTGAATGCAAGACATTAAATCAGTTAATGTATTGTATTTTCATTGATGTCAACTTGATATGGTTTGATTGTTCATATACATATTGTCATAGCTGTGAAGATCTGAAGAGACAAAGTTTATGTGGTCAGTAAAATATAAAAATTCTGTATATACCGAGTGACAGTGAACACCGAGAAGTTCATAGTGTATATCGAGCACAAAAATAACTGAGAAAGTGTTACTGAGCAAGAGCTAATAACGAAGCAAAACTGGAGGTTATGACTAATTATAACTGGAGTTAAAGAATGACAAAATTGCTTAGCTAGCAGAGCTACAATTTAGGGATTGACTGATTGATTGTTTTATTATCAACAATCAGTTAAACTAAAGTATGAAAGGAGATTTAAAATGTGTTTTATTTATTGTTATCAAGGAGAGATTTATGGAATAAAACTAAAGGAGATATTTACGAGATAAAGAAACACATGGTGAGTTTTATGGATCAAGGAGAGATCTATGACAAAAACATGGAGATTGTAATCATGTCTATATAAAGAGATAAGGAATTCATTATCAAAGAGGAATGCTAAGTATATTTTATGTGAAGATATAATTCTTCATGCAAATATGATCATATAGATTGAAGAATAGAGCCAAGGAATTCTATAGACACTAAGAAACAAAGGACAAAGGATTCACCGAGCAGAATAAAGAAAGAAAGCAAAGGAACTGAAGTGTATATTGGTCAGAGAGGTATTTTTGGACTAACAATAGATCTGAATATTTTCAAATCAAAGTTGTATTTTTAATAGATCATTTATTGTATCAGCTTAACCATTGATTCAGAAAATCTCTTAACCGAGTGAGATTTAAGAGTCCTTATTGTATTGAGATACTCAAGAGTATCAAAAGGTTTTCTTGTTGACAACATAGTGAGTGCTAAGTCAAAATACAAACTATTGGTTTTAAATCCTCTAACAAGGTCGCACTTAACAATGTGTATTTTAACCTTTAATAGGGTTGGATCTTTACCAAGCTCACTTCAGAAGAGTGAAAATATTTTGGGTTATCGGTCCTAGGTGTTTTTTCCCATATTGGGTTTTCATGTTAAAATCTATGTGTCAAATGTGTATATGTTTCATTGCATTGATATTTTGTTTTACACATTATTGAAACTAGATTGGTCAGTTGACACTAAGTTTATTTTTCGCTACTCGGTAAAGTCTAGAAAAGATAAACAATATATCTTACCGAGCAGTTTATATTTGTTAAGATTATTTATGGCATACATCTTGATGAAATTGGGACTATAAGATAAGTGAATGCATTATATTTGAGAGATAATTTTTTGGTTGGATCTTTTGGAATTATTATTAAGGGAACTGATTCAACCCCCCCCCTCAGTTATTCTAACAAGGGTAACCCTAGTGAATGGACCTAAACATGACAAAATTCTAGGAGTGTTTCCCATTAATAGTGATATAGGATGAAGCATCTCTAAAAATAAATTTCAGATATTAAATGAAACGGGGCCAAACCTAAGATTTTTAAGCATAGAAAGAGAAAAATATCATTCAATGTAGTTCTTATGCCTCAGAAAAATCAATCTTAACAAAAATAGCATTTTGTTTAGAGTGAAAACCCCATTCTATGTCTTCTCAATAACAATAATATTATCACTACTACATTTGACCTCATTTTTCTACCAAAAATTTTGACCATCAATTAAAAAGATTTAGGTTGGTTGGATTAGAGAAGGAAAACTTATTTTTTTTTAATCCATGCCTGTGTTAGTCAAAATTTTGACCAATACCATGTAGGTCAAAATTTTGATGAACACGGGCATAACTTTAAAAAGAAAAAAAGATTTAGAATCTCATTTCATTGTTTGGTTTTAAGTTGGGAGCGTGAAGGAGCTGGAGCCTGTGATTGTTTGAAGTTTTATTTGTTGAGAGTAAAAGGAGGACTGCCTACCTACGAGGGTTTCCACTGTGGTTTGGTGTAAAAGGAGGACCGCCTACCTGTGATCTATTGCCACTATGATTTGGTGTAAAAGGAGGACCGCCTATAAGGATTTCCTTACTCTGCATTTGTTTGGCATTGTTTTATTGGTTACCTACTTAGGGCCCATGAGCAATGTGCTAGGGCATCATGTATTTGGTATTTGCTGACATGTTTTTAACATTAAAACTAGGGCAGTCAACTTTCTATAGTCGGTTTTCTATGGACTCTTTTAGACTAGGTGTGACTGTATACACACTATGGCTTTAGAAGTGCTTAAAAAGACCACAAATAACAAAGAAACCATAGACTGTCCAAAGACTCCAAACCTTCATCAGTCTTTAATAATGTCTAAAAATGAAAAAACCTTAAAGGAATAGGGCCTGGTCTAATGAGAACCCCAAAATCCCCAAATTTAGCACTTTTAAACCCTTAATCCAAGGGTTTCTTAAATCTCCTACCTCCGATCAATTCTAGGTCAAATAGGTGGTTTAGTGAGTCCAATTGAGTGCAAATCTTTGACAACCATTGGTGGTTTACTGAGTTCTAATATGTTGGAGTCTTCCTTAGGATTAGTTAGAGCACTAGAGAGACTTTC
>MU227515.1:1383288-1398370 GCA_018584345.1 Thuja plicata
GTCAATTAGGAAAGATGACTAAATCTAGTTTCAAAAGAAAAACTCATACTTCTGAGAATATTCTAGAACTGGTTCATACTGACCTTTGTGGACCTATTGGTGAGAAAAGTTACTGTGGAGACAAATACTTTATCTTATTTGTTGATGATTACTCTAGAATGATGACTGTCATGTTTCTTAAAGAAAAATATGATGCATTCTAGTTTTTTAAGTGGTACTTGGAAAAATTTGAAAAGGAGATAGGTAAAAGTATGAAATGTCTAAGATCTAATAGAGGGGGCGAGTTTATTTCTAATGATTTTAACAATTTTTGCAATGAAAGAGGGATAAAAAGATAGATGTCCACACCTAGGACACCACCAAAGAATGATATAGATGAAAGAAGAAACAGATCTATCATGGATTGTGCCAGAACATTAATGATGGAGAAAAATGTTGCACATAAATATTGGAGAGAAGCTGTAAGTACAGTAGTTTATACCCTGAACAAAGTAAAAGTCAAGAAAGGTACAAATACTACACCTTATGAGCTATGGTATGGATATGCACCTAGTGTAAGCTACTTTAAAGTTTTTGGAAGTAGATGTTTCATACTGAAGGATAACAGAAATGGAAAACTTGATGCTAAATGTGAGGAAGGAATATTTATTGGATATTCAACTAAGAGTAAGGCATATAAGTGTTTGAATTTTAACATTAACAAAATTGTAGAAAGTGCAAATGTTAGAATTGATGAATATGCAAAAAGAAATGAAGAAGAAAGCATGAATGAACATGAGAGTTAAAAATAATTCAGCTATCTTGATGAGGTAGATTTTAACAAATTACCTAAGACTGAAACTAAAGTTTCCAAGTAACATTCTTCACCTGCCGAGTCACAGAATGAAATTTCTGGGCAATAGGAGGTGACTGTCGAGCTATCTAATGGAGATGCTGAGTCACAATTTCAACCTGAATTGAACATAAATGATCAATCTGAAACAAAGAAAGAACCTAATTTGGCAAAGTATGTTAGAAGGCACCATAAACCTGATTAAATCATAGGAGAAAAAGATTCTATAGTCATGACAAGAGGCAAATTGAGAGAAGACACCTGATTGTTATGTGATTTTGAGACTAAAACAATAAAATATGCCTTAGAAAATGAAGACTATATTCAATCCATGAACAAAGAGATTGAACAGATTGAAAAGAACAATACTTGGACACTTGTACCTAGGTTGATTGATAAAAATGTAATTGGTACTAAGTGGGTATTCAGAAACAAGTTGAATGAGCATGGACAGGTAACAAGAAACAAAGCTAGATTGGTATTCAAGGGTTATGCAAAAGAGGAAGGAATTGACTATGGAGAAACATTCACCCTAGTTGCAAGATTGGAAGGTGTCAAAACCTTACTTGCATATGCAGCCTACAAAGGATTTAAAGTCTATCAAATGGATGTGAAGTCAACATTTCTAAATGGAATATTAGAAGAAGAATTCTACATTGAACAAGATGATGGATTTGTTGACCCAAGCAAAAGGAATATGGTTTGCAAGCTACACAAAGCACTATATAGAATGAAGCAAGCACCAAGAGCATGGTATGAAAGATTGCACAACTATTTGATGAAGATTGATTTTGCAAGAACAAATGACAACAACAATCAGTATTTGAAGACAAAACAAGGTAAAGGTAATTTATTAGCTAAAATTTTTGTTGATGAAATTATCTTTTATGGATGAGATATGTTATGTCAAGCATTTGCAAAGGAGATGCAAACTAAATTTGAGATGTCTGTGTTTGGTGAAATAAATTTTTTTGTTGGCTTACAAATATATCAGATGAAGAATGGTATCTATATTACTCAATCAAAATATGTCAAAGAGATAGTAAAAACTCTTGGAATGGAAGATTCAAACCAGTGAGTACTCCCATGGCTACTGGATAGAAGTTAATAAAAAATGATGAGACAAAAGAATTAAATCAAACACTGCACAAATTAATGATTGGAAAGCTATAATATGGTGTACACAATAGACCTGATATTGCATTAGCTGTTGGTATTGTTGCTAGATTTTCTACCAATCCCAAAGACACTCATATGATGGCAGTAAAAAGGATTCTAAGATATTTGAAAGCAACTGAGAATATGGTCTGCATTACAGAAGGAATGAGAAATTTGAACTCAGAGTTTATACTCATTTTGATTGGGCTAGAAATGTAGATGGCATAAAAAGCACCACAAGAGGAGCATTTATTTTGGGGAAAAGATTAGTTTCATGGACAAGCAAGAAATAGACCTGCACCTCACAATCTACAACTAAAGCTGAGTATGTGGTAGCAGCAGTTATTTTCTCTAATATTGTGTGGTTGAAGATACTACTGAAAGGTATGAAAGAAGAGATCACATAACTAGTTGTCATATATTGTGATAACATGAGTGCCATTAATATTTCAAAGAACCCTATAATGCACTCTAAGACAAAGCATATAGCTATCAAGTATCATTACTTGAGGGAGCTAGTTCAGAAGAAGGAAGTGAGACTGGAATATGTGAACACTAAGGAACAATTAGCAGACATATTTACAAAGGCACTACCCAAGGATGCTCATGAGTATCTATGAGGTAAACTGGGGGTAATTCCCCTAACTGAAGCTAATTAGTTCAAAATGGTACTGTTGCATAAAATTTTATATTCAGTATATTTTTCACATTGATGCACATGCAGTCACACTTTAGGATGCTACCTAAAGTTGTGAAAAAAAAACTAAGACAGAAAAGAAAATCAGTCATAAGAAAGATGACAAGAACAACATGATACAAAGTTTAGAACAAAAGAAACTACATGATGAAGATGTCAATGTCTTTGGCATTGTTGTCAAAGAGGGATAACTTTACTGAAAGAGGGAGAATTATACTGAGAAAGATATAGGGAGAGTTTACTACTTAGAGGAAAAGAGACAGATGAACAAACACCAAAAGATATCAGTGTGATCACAAACACAGAGGGAGATAAGTTTTACAAGATGAGAATCATAATGAAGCTAAAGACATTAATGAATATTTGTTCATACCAAGGAACACAGACAAACTTTTTGGATTGTATGGTAACTATGTTTGTAATATTATTGTTTCATTATTTTGCAATGCTATCAATGCCAAAGAGGGAGATTGTTGGAAATATTTTTTGGAAAGCTACAATGGAAATAATTACCATTTTTTCATTGATGTCAAACCTTAACTGGTGAGACTATTTCTATCTATTTGAGTACCATATCTATTGATTGATGGAGGAGATTTAACAAGAAGACCAATAAGAATGGTTGAGTTATGAGGAATTACAAAGGGTACTTTATGAGTTGGCGCATTGGAAAAGTGATATGTTGTTTATCTTTCACTAACAGTTTACTGAAAAAAGTTTATGCTGATAAATTTTTGTGTTGGATGAGCACTAGTGTGTGTCAAGCATACTTTCTTGTATGTGCTGAGCATCAATCAATTGCCGAGAAAGTTTTGTGTCGGCCGAGCAACAATATTTTGATGATTGATGAGATTTAAGATCTCTGGCTGACATAGTTGATTTTATTGGGATATGTAAAGTTAATTAAGGATAAGCACATTTGATCTACACTATGTAAATGCATGGGTAACTGTAATTAATGCATGGATCAAAGATTTAATTGGTGATTGTATTGGAGAAATAAATTAAATGTAATGATGGAAAGATCCGTTGGATCTGACCTAACCTAAGATCTACAATCTTGATTAAGTGGCAAAAGATGTATCTGACCTAGTTGGAGAGGTATATGATAACCTCAAGGGGTTATTCATGGAGGTAGTGAACATAGCTGTGTATGCAAGAAGGTTTGCATGGTTAATTGACTGATTGGCAAGATCTAACCAAAGAAGGCTGAGCAGAGAAGTAGAGAGAGATTGCTTGATGAATTTACAAGTAGATTTGAAGATTGAGATGAGAATGGATGCCACTCAGTGAATTATCATAAGAGATGAATTGGATCTGGATTGCAAAGTAAGTTGTATGATTCATATCAAACTTGCTGATTACTTTCTAACCTTTGTATCAGTTGAAATCCTTTAACCAGGTTGACCTAATAGTCATTTTATAAATCCTTTGACAAAGGTGACATTTAGATTGGAATGTTCTAAGTCCTCTAACAAGGCCACTCCTGACAGGGTGATTAAATCCTTTAACTAGGTCACATTTATCAATGTATTTTGTAACCTTTAATAGGGGTGGCTCTTTACATGGCATCACTTTAGAAGAGTGAAAACTTGATAGCATGTTATTGGTGGTTTTTCCCAAATTGGGTTTCCACATTAAATACTGGTGTCAACTTGTGTGGATGTTTATATTGTGTTTTACTATTAAGCTTCTGCAAGCTTATTTCATCTAAACAATAAACTACATACTTATATTGTTGACTTATGCTATCACTGCTAAGAAGATATGAGTTGTTTAATTTGGTATAAAGTTTCAATGGACACATCTAGACCTATGGATAATTGATTCACCCTCCCTCTTAGTTATTCTAAATTCATTCTAACAAAATATTCATAGAGATAAAACTTTTCACACTCAGAGAGTCAAGAGGGAATGATAAAGGGACATTCCCTTAAGGCATTATCTCATTCAGGGGGATTTCCTCATGTAGTGAAAACCTTCTAATAATGTTTAAGAAAATCCTAAAGAATATTCAGTAGCTTAGAGAGCATCATCTATCCATATTTTATGTTAATTCTAGGTAAGGAGTGGTGTACCTTAAGAGCCAGAAAAAATATTTAGACACATGATCCCCCACTTTGAGCTAGTGCATCCTAGATTTGATTTGTGATCCACGTTTAGTGTAACTATTATCAATTTTCTTTCGGTGGTGAAGTTTAGAAACCCAGACCTGCAACTTAGGATAGAACAATTTGGTAGGAAGGGCCTCTATGATATGGCACAAATAAAGAGTGTTAGCCTCATATGACTGTTGATGGTACATGGAAATTTTCCTATTGTAAATGCGGAGAAAATGAGTCATCTACTAGATAACATCATTCAACCATGTAATATAGATAGTTGGTTGAGTGGGTTGACTTTCTAGATTTCTGGGCCATAATGGGTGGGCAATTCAATACTAAAGTGTTAAAAAAATTGAGTTTTAGATGAGTGTACATGACCCACTTGTCATTCAATGTTGAGCTTGGTGGGATATTGGTTTAATAAAGTTACCTTGAGGAGAGGTAAAACCAATAATTCTTGGCATTCCCAAAAGACAAAAATATTGAGCCAAGATCATGGCATGATCGATCCACTTAAAAATTCTATCAAAACTAGATCAAAAATTACTCCAACTATACCAGACACCTTAAGAACACTCACGGTTGGTATCATGGTAAAAAAGGTCCAATATATTCTACATATAAAACCACCTCTCTTTCTCTAGCTTTTTAGTAAAAATATTTTAATCATTATTTATCTAAGGCTATTTCAACCATATTAAGTCACCACACAAAACCCAAGTGGTCAATGGTAATGAATATACAATCCATTGCTAGAGATTTGATCTTTACACAACATCATTGGAAGCATAAAAAATAATGATCCCAAAAGAATGATTATCAACTAACATGAGGACCCACGCAATGTTTTGAGGGGGATTTGACCCATGAGATACAATAGATGAATGTCAACATGGTGAGATGATGGTGATAAAACCTCCTCGACCAACTTGGTGTTTTGAAGAGAAAATTAGGCTAGATCACTAAATCACACGACATGATACAATAAGAATGAAAGCTACAATTTTGATTTCTTGAAGAAAAACATCTATACCAAGATATTTTTATTGAGTATCATACATGAAACAATTCTTTGTGAGCTTAGTTAGACATTGGACATTCTATGACATGAAATTTATGATTCAAAATCTTGCATGTCATCCTCATCCTCAAGAGAGGAGAATCTATTATAGAAAAAAATTGAAGCCATCTGAAAGCCAGGGTAGGAATCTCTTAGAACCACCCTATTTTATTATAGAACTTTGTTTCCATTTATATCTTGCACAAAAGGGTTGTGATAGTGGCATAATGAAGACAAGTGAGGATTTAAAACCAAGGTAAATTGAGGAGTGTGAACCCATGTCGGGGGGGGGGGGGATATCTTCAATAGTCAAAATATTCCCCTAAGAAATGGGGCTTCAAGAAGATTTTAGTTGTCGATGAGCCTTGGACTATGATGGTGGGTGTGGTTGAACCTAAGATTGTTGTTACATAGCAACAAAAAAAGACTATTTATATAAAGAAGACAAAGAGCCCTTTACTTTGTGAACAACTACAGTCCAACCATCCTCATTTTTAGAAATCTTGAAAGATCTTGGAAGGGTAGACTCTTTGGGAAAAAATTTAACCCTTAGACCAGCCAAAGGGCAATCCTTAATTTTATGCTTGAAATATTAGCACATATATCAGATATTGGGCAAATTCAGATAGAGCACTCGTTGATGGTAGCATTGAAATCCTATATAAATATTAATAGTAGCTTTGAGGTCTCAAGAAAAATACACTTCCACACAAACTCTCTTTTGATTACATGGATTAAAAAAAGCTTGAGGATGAGTATTAAAAAAATGTTTGGGTTCTGTGCAAACCACCTTGCTATGGATTGAGCAATGACTTGCAAAAAGGTCAACACGATAGAGGAATAGTAGAGAATTCTATCTATACTGGGACTTTGAGCTTCTTGTTATCTAAGATAGATAAGTTTCTCAACCATGGCTGAAAAAACAAGCAAGGAAAACTGAATAAACTAGGTCCCATGATGAAGGATACCCTGGACACGGGTAGGATTGAAAAAGTGAAATAATAAAAAACCCTTGGTGAGATTTTGGATTTCATCGAGCCAAGCCCCATGAGGGACCCAAGCTTTGGAAACCTAATCATGCAACATGATTTTTGGTGGAACCCTTCCCACAAAGTATCCTATCAATGTAAACTTCTCAAGTCATTCACACACACCATCAAAGTTTTGGATATGCAAAAAAATATCAATGGTACTAAAAGACATACCTCATATAATACTTTTGGTACAAACTTGCAACATAATTTTTTTAAGGGTTCCATGGTTTATAGTATCCAAAGCTTCAACACCAGCATCAAGTATTGTGCTAATGTTGGTTGAGGCTATTCAAAAGCTAAGGTTTCTACAATAAATATGATATGAAAATGGGGAAACTAAGAAATATAGACAACACACTAAAGAAAGATAAACCCTAGCAGAGTGCTCATGCGATGATAATATTCATCACCTTATCATTTCAAATTATATGTTGAAGTGTTATATAAAAAGACAATCCCTAATGCAATTTTATATCTTTGATCCATTTAAACATCATATAGCATAACCATTCAAGCATATAACATCATTTCATTGGTGTATGTACTTAATGAAAAATTAGACATCTTATATTAATGTTTATTATCTTTGATCCTTGTGCCAAAATCATAAAATCAAATTTCAAGATTTTGACCAAATATTAAATTCATGTTTGATAAAATCCTTGAAGGTTTTCATCCAGACCACTTGTTATATAGCTTTAGATTTTGAAAATCAAGGAAAATAGGTTTTGCATGAACAAATACCTATAGATTATCTCCACATGTAGAGGTTGAATTCATAAGAAGGGTTCACTCCCATAAGTACAAATATAAGTTTTTCATGCACAGATTTGATCCAAAGAAGAAAAAGGGTAAGTCAACTATTAGTCATAGCATTCCAAAACTAAGTCATCAAAGCATATTTTGGATGACAATAGTTTACAATCAAACATAATAAAATTACATTGAGCCTAATTATTAAGCCCTCCTTGTCATTTCAAATAACTATTATCTCAACTCAGTAATTCTTAAGTGTTTTTTTTTCATTACTTAATTAATTAGTTTTTCCCAGAATTATTTATATGACGTGTTTTATTCTGTTACATCTTCTTAGGTCTTGACCTTAGGGTTTTATTTTTTATTTTTATTTATTTTTCAAATCTAATACTTCTTGTTTTCTAAGATTTGTACCTTGAACTAACATTTTCATTTTTTTTTTTCATTTTCTTCTTTTAGGTTTATTTGTTAATTTTATCCCAATGTCTCATCATATCCCTACTTCCCTTTGAGAAGAGCTCGTAGTCTCAATCCTTTAATGCCTTAGGATTCAATTGTGTTAGTAATAACTAAGAGGGGGGTGAATCAGTGGCCTCAATTTTTAATCCTTAGACCAACCCTTTAAACTTATAACCACAAATTATATCTCAAGTTATCTTCTGTCCTACAAGATGAATGCCATGAAATACTTATATCAATTTACTACTTGTTTGATTGCTTTGTTAAACCCTCTTCTGTTTGGTTACCAATAAGCAGTCATCTATTTACTGAAATACAGTAAATATGCAGAGTATATCGATAAATCCAAAATTAACTATGTAAGATACAAAACAATAAAGAAATGAATCATACACACATCAAACATGGATTTTTAACGTGGAAACCCTATTAAAAGAAAAAAACACTGGGACTGGTACCCAAAATTTTCACTCTTCTGAAGTGAGCCTTGTTAGGAGCCAACCCTGTTAAAGGTTACAAACACAATGTTAGGTGTGACCTTGTTAGAGGATTTAGAAATAGTTTGTCAACTAGTATTTGACATATAATTATACCATCCTTGATCAAACTCTATTGGCCTGTCAATAGGTATCAGGCACAACTAATGCTACTTTTGTGATCAAATTTTTTTGATACTCCTTGGGATGTATCTCAATTGAAAAAGACTTTTAAGTCTTGCTCAGTTAAGAGGCTTATATGATTATTTGGTTAAACTAAAACACTAATGATCTATTCATACATACAACTCAATTGTATATTTTTAGATCTATTGTAGGTGCATTACTTCACTGATCAATATAATAAAATATATACCTTTGCTCCACACTTGTTCTTCTCTATGATGCTTATCTCATTGTTTATCGATGTCTACAAAATATAGCTCTTCCTTTAGCTTGTTGATCAGGACTGAAATGAAGACTTTCTTCTCCTTCAGAGTTTCTTTAGCATCTTCCCTCTTCTCTTGTTTGCCCCACACACACAATTCATAATGAATTGAGTTTTTCTCTTATAGAAATGATTTCCTCTTTTTAGGATTTCTTGATCTTGGCGTGTTCCATAATTCTCACCAATAGATTTAAAGCAAATCTCCAGTATGATCTCATAGAGATCTTCTTGCAAACTGGAAAAAAAAATTTAAATCAATTACTTATCTCCGTAATATCTGGATGATTAAAAAAATAATAAGTATCAATTAACTCTATCTTAGCTTCTTGAAAACTAAGTATTTTGTCATTTTCTGAAATCTCTATTCTGTTGGTCAACACTTCAGTTAGTCATCGGTGATAACTGACTATTTTTTTGGTGCGACTTCAGTTGTCATTGGGATCTTCGTCCTTGTCTTTTTCATTGGGCAACACTGAAATTTTGCCTGTCGGGTTACTCTTTGTTTTGCTTGTCGGGCTACACTATAACTTTCTCGTCAGTAATCCTGTGCATTTCTTCATCAGGCAACACTGTGACTTTGTTCTTTTACTCTGACCATTGGGTGCACTCTGTTGGTGTATGCAGTCACTTAGTGAATACTTGACTTATATGCATTACTGATAACATAGCCTTTGGTTCATTGGTTCTTTGAAGTCTTTGGTAGTATTACAATGACCATATAGATTATATCAAGTTGACATCAATGACAATACAATACATTAAATGATTTAATTCCTTGCATGATTATCAACTTAACATCTTCAAAATTTTATTCAGTTACATGTCATCAAATTGATCATGAGATATTTATTGGTATGACTGATAAAAATTATAGTGAGGATAATTTCAATCATGAGGCTCACTTGGAAGAAAAGGATAAGAAAGGTCATTCTATAACTTCTTGGTTTCTTTCTCAGAGCTTACTAGTTTATAACTAGTATTAACTATCTTACATATCTTGTTGATGTTCTCAATAAGTTATTGATAGATAAGTTATTCCTCTCAAATATTCTTTGAGGCAATTGTTATGTAGGTTTAGTTCTTCAACCTCTTTGTATTTTGTATCTTCTCTCCTTCTCACCAACCTTATCCTTCCACCTTATGTTCCTTCTTCCATTATCATGTATATCCATTCTCCTAGTAGTGTCTTATCTAATTCCCACATTTGACCTTATAGTTTCATCCCTTCATCTGATTTCACTAGTGGTATACCTTCATATTATAGAACTAGTACCACACTTTCCTCTTTCCTACTAGTGGCATGCCTTTATGTTTTGGTACTAACACCACACCTTCCTTGTTTCATCCTATTTTCACACCTTCATCTTTTCCTACCAATGTCACACCTTCCTTTTCAATTTTAACATCCTTTCATTCTCTACACTCATATCATTGCCTCTCATTCTCCATCTTTTTTTCACCCCACTAAGAGTTTCTTACGTTCCCAGTATGACTATCCCTACTAGCACCCTAGATGGATTATTATGAAATCTTGATATAGTAGAGTTAAAGGTTTATTCTATACCTAGTGGGAAAGATATATATTATTATACTATAGCACAATATACTCGTTTTATAAATAGTGACATATATTTTACTAGTTATTTTTTTGTACCACACTTGGAGATGAAATGTGAAAAGGATGACCTAAATATAGATGTATAATATTTCTAAGTAATATGTTTATATTATATATGTGAAGATAAATTATTTGTCAAATTGTTTAAAAGTACATAGAGGGACTATACCATATGAGGGTTCTATTATTTTTCTTATGAGTATGCTCATTATTATTTGTATTGCAAACATATTGTTTACTTAATTCCATGTGAATATACGCTTAAATGTTGCAATTAAATATTTATTTAAGTGTACCCAAAGAAGTAATATAAAATGATTATTTTAACATATTTTAGTCTATATGTGGTAAGTTGAGGCATCACCTTTCTCAAGATAAGTTACAAATTTTATTTTGTAATGATTATTCTCAATTGTTAAGGACAATATATGTTTGAATAACCATTCTTTGTTTATAGATTTTGTGGTTGTGTAACAAATGTGGAATTAAAATTGTTGACTTCAAATCCACTTAAGTATAATTATTTGGTTGGTCCCACAATATTGTGTCTCACATGTGAAACAAAGGAAAAAAGAGTTTTGGAAGGAAAGAATATTTAAAGATTCATGCCCCATTTCAATGACCTTCAAATTAAGGCTTTTTTTAATGTTATACATACCTTCATTCAAAGGTATATAGTTTTTGGAGGAAATTTATATTCTAAGGCAAGGATTGGACTGTCAAACATAGTCACCAATGTGATTTGAGATTTTCCAAGATCGTACCCCTCAAAGAAGTGCTTCAAAAAGTATAATTTATAATATATTTTATTTAATTATTTTTTTCTACTAAGTATGAAGTTTTACTAAACATAAACTTTTTTTGAAGCATATAGAAAAATTAAAGTTATAAAAAGTCTAAAATTATCTATGTACACAAATTATTTATGTCTTTATTTCAGCAAAAAATTTTAATTAATTTTGATATGTAAAATATATAAAAATGTTACATGTTGTGGAATAATGTAATTATTGAAAATTATAAATAATATAAACTAAAATTTTTATAGTAAATAAAATATGCAATAAAAATAATGATAAAATTCATGCATAGGATATTAGTGTTAATGATCTATGTATATATATATTTTAAAATTCTCATATTAATTAAAAAGATGTGGTGTGGAAAAAATGTTAAATTTTACAATAAACAAAGAAAACAACTAAGACCAAATGGCATAGTAATGGTCACACAATTCTTGAAAATTAAGAGAAAAGGTCAAATAAAGTCAATTCCCATAAATCAAGAAAGAAAAATACAATGTAAGAGAATGAGAAAATGGAAAAGAATAAAAAAAAATCAAAGTGAGTGCATTTATAGGAAATATAGATGAGAAATGTGGAATATGAAAAGACACCACTCACTCTACTCACCAATATTAGCAAAAAGGATCCTACATAAGAAAGTTGAACTTGGTGTGAGAAAATATCTGTAAACTAATGGATAGGAATAAAAACCTACATCAACATCCTCTAAGTTAAGAATATTTTAAAGGTGGGTGAATAGATATGAGACTCAATATTGTAGCTTAATGAGGTAATCATATACGTAAGAGCCCCCATTAATAAAAATATCCCCAAATAAAATAGAGAGAAGCTCCCTAGAGTAGATAGAGAAAAGGAGGGAAATACATTATAAGATCAAGTGTTGAAGTAGGTTTTTTTTGCATTGAATAATACATATTTCTTTAGGAAGAAAGAAATTTTTGTGCAAAAGTATTAATTCTCACTCCTCTCATGCAAACTCAACCCTTTATACACTCTGATTCTAAATTATCCATTGTTAGAATACTTCAGAGATAACTGCGAGGGGGGGGGGGGGTGAATCAATTATCTGCAACTTTAAATCTTTATCTTATACTTATTAATCCATATTGATACAAAGTAAATACACATATAGATAACACATTACACAACACATCAATTTGGTTACAGGGAAACCAACTGGTAAAAACCCCGGTGGGAATTAGTACCCACAAAGAACTATATTGTTTATAGTGATCCCTGTTAAAAGATCTTCCAACCTTGTTAGGAGTTGTACATTACAATGCTTTAGTATAGTGACCTGGTTAAGGGTCAAACCCTATTAGGATTCTTTTACAATAACCCTGTTAGAGGTGGTGGACTCACTATCCAAGTACTCACTATCCAAGTGGTGAAGGCTACAACCTTCTTGTTATTTGATACACACTGTATCAACAAGGTGAATTGCTGTTTGTGACACTACTTGTCTGATCAGTTCCTTTTGTGTGCCGATGCTTTAACCTCTTGTAAAGCACTACAACAATCTTATCTGTATTCTGAAATCTTCAACTTCAATATCTATATTATCAACATATGATAAATATAGCTCTGCTGCTTTAATACTCTCCTCTGCTTTTCTAATATCTGGCTTTCGCAACTCTTCTTTTTACAAATGACCTTCTATAAGTACATACACCAAGTATGAGATCATGGGACCTGTAGGAAAACTCTTCTTAACATCTTTGTTGGCTCTACTAAGCACACAAGCATAATTACAACCATGCAAGTACTAACTGAATAGACGTGTCACTTTACTGAGTCGGCTTCATCAATTTAACCATAACTTTGCAATATTCTTGAAACATGTTTGGTGCGTTTAGATTAATATCAACAACTCATAACTCATCATGAATATACACACACATATCCTAAAGATAGGTGTAACTCGATCAATATGTTACATACATCAGCCTTAAACCATTATTCCTCCAGAACTATAACCATCAATAACAGAATTACATATCTTTACTGAAACTTCATATCTGGGTCTGCGTGTATGAACATAACATAGTAAACATGCCAATAACATGTATCTATCCACGCTAGTCTTCATGTCATCATATGGATAAGTACATACAGAAGTACTACTATGTATTATATGTTGTCATCAATGACAAACATACAATCAATCAACTGTTCAGAATCAAATCTCCAACAATCTCCCCCTTTGGCATTAATGGAAACATATGATAAAAAAAAATTCTATTCATGGTGTCTTCTTTCTTTTAAAATCTTCTCAATATCCTCATCAAAGATTCATCTACACTGTTGTAGTTACATAGACTGTGTATACTCCCCTAGAGTATAAGCTCCTTGTATGTGTTCCTTGTTTAGTTCTTTGTTTTGTGTTCCTTGTTTTTAGTACATACTCCCCCATTGACATTAATGGAAAAGGGTGCCATAAACCATTCTGCATAGGTACTACTCCAGAAGTAGAGTAGTCAACCATTCATTAGTCACACAGGACTAATGTACTTGCTAATTTTTCTAATTAGACTTAGGAGAGGGAATGACTCCCAACTTCTCCCTTAGATACTCAAAAGTATCCTTTGCTAAAGGCTTTGTTAAAATGTCTGCTAACTAATCTTTTGTGCTTACATAATCCAATGTCACTTCCTTGTCTACAAATTTTTCTCTCAGAAAATGATACTTGATCTCTATGTGTTTTGTCTTTGCGTGCATCATAGGGTTCTTAGATATGTTAATGGTACTGGTGTTGTCACAATGAATAACAATAGGATAGTCAACTTGAATATCAAAGTCTTTAACCATCTACTTGATCCAAACAATTGTTGTACAATTCAGTGCTGCTGCAACATATTCTGCCTCTACCATTGATTGAGAAATATAGTTTTGCTTCTTGCTTGTCCAAGATACCAACCTTTCTCCAAGAAATACTACTCCTCCTGAAGTTCTCTTCCTATCATCAATACAACCTTCCCAATATGCATCAGTATACACATGAAGTTGTGTATTCTCTAATTTAGGATACCATAAACCATAGTCTATAGTTCCCTTAAGATATCTAAATATCCTTTTGATTGTCATTAGGTGATTATTCTTGGGTTTAGCTACAAATCTTCCAACAATGCCAACTGCATTAGATATGTCAGGTCTTGATTGAGTTAGATAAATAATATTTCCAATCATAGATTTATACAATGTTTTATCAACTGCTGTGGAGTCATCATCTTTTGAAAGTTTACTTCCTGTGATCATAGGAGTGCATACTGTCTTGAAATCCTCCATCTTGAAGGTTTTCAATATTTCCTTTACATATTTTGATTGATTAATGAATATTCCTTTATCTGCCTGTATTGCATTTAATCCCAAAAATTATTTTATAGGACCAATCATACTCATTTCAAATTCATTTTGCATTTCTTTTGCAAATGTTATACTAAACTTGTCATTACCTCCAAAGATAATGTCATCAACAAATATGGAAAATAAAAGTAATCCATTAGGTATTTCTCTTATGAACAAGTTGCAATCTGCTGCTCCTTTCTTGAATCCAATCTTGGTGAGATAACCATCTAGTCTCTCATACCATGCTCTTGGGGCCTGTTTAAGTCCATAAAGTTCTTTCTTTAGTCT
>MU227515.1:1400773-1425375 GCA_018584345.1 Thuja plicata
TCTTGAAGTCTTGTGAGAATTGCATAGTTTCTTCTAGAATACTGATCTTGTTTTCATAGTCTGATGTCAAAGTAGTTAATAACTTATCCATTATATCTTCTTCTGATATTTCACCACCATTGTTTCTGATTCTAGATACTGCTTCATTTATCCTCTGATTGTAAGCTCTAATGTTTTCTTCTGGTAACATCTCAAGACTATTGTATTTCTTCTTCCATGTCTTCCTGCGTGCATTCTTTGCTTGAACATCTCCTTCAAACATGTCTTCTAAATATTTCCATATGATATATGCTTTGTCAATCTTCTTGATTTTGGAAAATTCACTGTCAGATAAGGCACTGAATAGGGCTTCTTTGGAAATTGCATTATTGGTAAATGTTTCCTTCTTTCTTCTAGTAGCATCATCCTTTGCAAGGTCTTTCAGAGATGGAATTACAACTTCTTGTGTAGCAATCTCAAAGATCTCAAACCTAATACACTGTAGATGTGTTATCATTTTGTTCTTCCAATCTAGATAGTTCTCTCCATCAAACTTAGGGCTCTCTTTTTTGAAGTATGACATCTAATCTACCTTAAGCTATTAGGCTTTCTCTCCAAGGCACTTGGCTCTGATACCAATTGTTAGAATACTTCAGAGATAACTAAGAGGGGGGGGTGAATCAGTTATCTGCAACTTTAAATCTTTATCTTATACTTATTAATCCAGATTGATGCAAAGTAAATGCACATACAGATAACACATTACACAACACATCAATTTGGTTATGGGGAAACCAAATGGTAAAAACCCCAGTGGGAATTAGTACCCACAAAGAAGTATACTGTTTATAGTGATCCTTGTTAAAAGATCTTCCAACCCTGTTAGGAGTTGTACATTACAATATAGTAGTATAGTGACTTGGTTAAGGGTCAGAGCCTGTTAGGAGTCTTTTAAAATAACCCTGTTAGAGGTGGTGGAATCACTGTCCAAGTGGTGACGGCTACAACCTTCTGGTTATTTGATACACACTATATCAACAAGGTGAACTATTTTTTGTGACACTGCTTGTCTGATCAGTTCCTTTTGTGCGCTGATACTTTAACCTCTTATAAAGCACTAAAAAAATATTATCTGTATTATGAAAGCTTCAACTTCAATATCTATATTATCAACATATGATAAATATAGCTCTGCTGCTTTAACACTCTGCTCTACTTTTCTAATCTCTAGCTTTTGCAACTCTTCTTATTAAGAATGACATTCTATAAGTACATACACCAAGTATGAGATCATGGGACCTATAGGAAAACTCTTCTTAACATCCTTGTCAGCTCTACTAAGCACACAAGCATAATTACAACCGTGCAAGTACTAACTGAATAGACGCGTCGCTTCACTGAGTTAGCTTCATCAATTTAACCATAACTTTGCAATCTTCTTGAAACACATTTGGAACATTTAGATTAATATTAAAAAATCATAAATAATCATGAATATACACATGCATATCCTAAAGATAGGCGCAACTTGATCAATACATTACATACGTCGGCCTTAAACTGTTATTCCTCCAAAATTGTAACCGTCAATAACAGAATTACATATCTTTACTGAAACTTCATATCTGTGTCTGCATGTATGAACATAGCATAGTAAACATGTCAAAAACATGTATCTATCCATGCTAGTCTTCATGTCATCATATGGATAAGTATATATAGAAGTACTACTGTGTATTATATGTTGTCATCAATGACAAACATACAATCAATCAAATGTTCAGAATCAAATCTCCAACATCCATTTCCATGCTTCAAACTCTATAACTTGGAGCCTTCTCCTCTCACAAATGATCCACATTCATGTCATTTTTATAATGCCAAAATTTCTTTAGAAATCAATCTTTTCCATAACATCATAGAGCTTATTATCCCTCCTTTGTTGTATTGATCGAGAGAGCATTCCACATACAATAGAATCAAAGAAAAAATCAAGTGAAACATGATGTTTTCACTTTAGGTCAACAATAAAGGTTTGAAGGTTTACTTATTATTTTAAATCTAGTTTATGTCAAATACACTTTTTTTAAAGTTTACTTTTATCCCTCACATGTATTATTTAATTAATTAAAGTTATTCCTCTATACCTTACTAAATTAATTTAATTAATTTAACTAGGTCTCTTATAGTCTAATTAATCAATTGAATCCTCATATACATTAATTAATGTATCCCTTTCTTCCATTTCTACTATTAAATTAAATAAACAAGTTAATTTATTTAAATTAATTCCTCTCCCACTATTACCTCCATTTTTGAATTAAATTCATTATTTAATTCAACTGATCACATGGCTCCTAACTTTAACCCATCATCTAACTCTCCCTTAACTAATCCCATCTACTTTGCCTCTTCTTCCAACCAATCTTATCCATTAACCAATTCTATCCTAACCTCCCTAAATATGTGTATATTCTCATTTAATTTAAAAGAGAAAAAAATGTAATTTTTGGTAGTCTACCTCCCAAAATAACATTTGGAATCTCCAATTTCCTCTTCCACATGTCATATTTCTCATTTCCACTTGTCGCTCCTCCTAAACACTTGTCATTTTATCTTCCTTCCATTATGGACAAGTGTTACATTCTCATGCCTTGTGAAAAGCAACCCCATTCCCCACTTTTTCTATAAAACCTTCCATTTTTCCTTCATAAAGCATACACTCTCATTTTAGTATTGGTACTTTGTCATTTTGCATGATCAAATCCATTCCTTGAATTTTGTGCATATATTTTTCATTTATCTTTCATCTCCATCAAAGCTAGCATGACATTCCTTCTTACATCATTTCATGATTTTGTACTCATTAAGTGTATCTGAATGCCTTTCTCATGTTGAAAGTAAGCACACATACAATCTACTTTCAAAAAATAAATCAACATCAAAGGAGCTTTGTGGTTTTCTTGTTATTTCTTTTCATTTTATAATCATTTAGCTCATGTTATCATACTATCTTGATCATTGCTTATTTTTTTGTGTGTTGTTTCTAGGTTTTTATTTTGGTATTTCAATATATTTTTGACACACAATTTACACTGCACACAATAATATTTATATTTTGATTCTATTTCTTTAACTCATTTATAATTTTATATTAGATGTGTTGGAATTAATGGGAAGTGTGTACTAAGAGGGGAGGGGTGAATCAGTACCTCTATAACTTTTGTATCCTTTTATCAATTAACCTTTGTGTAATCAATTGTACATCCAAACAATCTGATCTATACTATCTTGATGTGCGTTATATCAATTCATTAACTTAACATACATGTGAACATTCATAGAAACATTCATGAAAGTAATTGACACATAACACAAGATATGATATCACAAAAAACTCCTATTAGGAAGTAAAAAATGGGGTGGGGATGACACCCACAAAATCTTCACTATCTACAGATTGGAAGGGGCCAGTTAAGGCTTACAATTTGATCACTTCTGATGATCTACCTAGTTAAGAGTATATGTGGAGACCTATTAAAGTCCACTCTGTTAAGAGATTTAGCTACACTGTTGAGTGTGCACTCGGTTAAGAGATTTGTAGTTGGACTGTTAAATCCACCTTCCTTAAAAGGACTTTTACACTTCGCTCCACTTGTTAGAATGATAGAAAATTACAAATTGACCTGGTAAATGAAATTTCATATTGCTGATATAGATCCATTTAAGTTTACATGAATAAGATTATCACCTAATTGTGATTGAATAATACCTCTGATTCTCGGTAGCCTCTGTTCTTGGTTCTGATAACCAAATTCACCTTTTTCTATTCTGGTTCTTGAGACTTTCAATCTAATCCATATATGTGCTCATAGGCTTCATTCATCCTCTCCTCTATATTCACATCATTGTATAATTAATGATTTCATCATCTATTTATAAGATGGATTGACTTCATTAAGTTTCATGAAAAACAATGTTAACTCTAAGATCAAGTTTACAAATTTTACCTAGATCTCCTAGTCTATGTGTTTTAAATCAGTTATACTGATTAAAAAAATTACATTCATGCTTCTTATCCCTAAAGAAATGGATTTAAAAAAAAAAATTCTATAAATAGAACATGGCTTCTTTATCTGACGTGGAAGTCAGATCCACTTTTTATGGGCTGCAACTGACTCTTAGTTTCTGACGGTTGGTTATGCGTTGAAGTCAGTTGACTATATTTTGGTTTTGTTCTCTTGGTTTTCTCTTTAACTGTCTCTCAATCTACACTATATCCTGCATGTTAGGTTCCTATGTCAGGTTCCTCTTTATCCTTCTATCTTTGCATTTTTGGTTTACACACAAAGTTGTGTCATCAATTTTCTTTGTACTTAGTCATCTTTGGTGATCTCTTTATATCTTATTTTTGGTTTTCTCTTGTCCTATCTTTCGGTGTATGATTACTGAAAGTGTTGTTTTCATACCAATGAAAAATTAATGTCATTAATCTCCCCCTTTGACATTAGTATCAAACACTGATATGTGCAAAATACTAACAAAATGTTAAGTATGTACAACATATATAATCCTTAGTCAGTTCATGACTCCCCCTATGTATACGCCGATATATCTGTACATATGATATCTTTCCCTCTGTAAATAGATATAGATATCATTTTCCCATATGAATTCACATATATATATATATCATTTTCCATATGTACAGTATAGTACTCATATCATTTTCCCCCTTTTTTGATATTAGGGGAAAAGATCAATACCTTATAGTTTATCAAAAATGTAGGAGTGTGAAGACTTCATGTCATCCATCATTTTCTCCCATTGTTCCTTAAATTTCTCAAGAGCCATTTTATTTAGTGTGATCTTGGAGTGCATGTCATAGATGCGGTTTGCTACAGACATCTCAGGGGTCGCTATCAGTTGCCTTGCTAAACTGATGTGCTGTTGAAGTAGTGTAAGGTTCGGTAGAAGTTGAGCTTGGATCTTGGTGATTTATTCCCTAAAGTGTGTCTCTACTTCCCACAGTTCTTTCCTTAACCTCTTTATTTCAAATGATCTTCTCATAATGCAACTTAATTGTATTGTCCCCATCGGTGGTTAAGCTTTGAGCACCGTTAGCTAGATCTGTATCTAACTTTTCTATGTTTTCACTATTCTCTTTAGTGAAATTTTTCAATGTGCTCTGTTGTTGAATCAAGGAAATAGCCTCAGTTATAATTGGATCTAATCCAGTAATGGTTTCTGAAAGCTTTACCTTGTTGACTGCCACTTCTTGGCTGATGTTCTCAATAATTTTCTACTGGTACTTCAACTCTACTCTCTCTTCAATTGCCTTCTCTACATCAATATTCTATGTTGTTATTGCTTCGGTGGGAGTGGATAATTGATCTAGAATTGGCTTGTTCTGATCAATATCAACATCGGATATAATTTGGTGTAATATGTCCCATGTTTTTTCTAGTACCATTGAGTCTCGGTGTTGTTTCTTTAGCTTCACCTGTAATGCCTTCCTATGGCATATTTCACCATATTCTTTCAATTTCTCATAATCAAGTGTAGTTGGGTACATTTTGGTATCTCAATGATTTCATCCAAAGTGACTTCCAATTTATTTTTCTTTGATTTCTTCTTCTTCTTTTGAGTAGCACTAGAATGCAATACCATTGTCAGTTTCCTTGCTTTTTCTGTTGTGCTTCTTTTTGTTGCTTTGTATCAGTTTCAGCTTGTTGAGTGTCTATAGATGTCTCCACATTAACCTTCACATTATCGGTATCAACTTTGTCGGTATCCTTAGGAGTATCATCTTTAGGTTTATCTCCTTCATCGATGTCTTTATGCACTTCATCTTTCTTTGTTTCTGCATCCTTCTCTGTTGTGTCTGCATTTGCTTGTTTTGAATCTCCTCCTATAACCTTATCAGTATCGATTACTATTTGAGTGTCTCCAATGTCCTTCTAATCATCGGTGTTGTCTTTCTTTTCCTCTTCCCCTACATCCTCAAGAGTATCTTTTTTAGGTGACTTTTCTGTTTCTTGCATAATATTGATGGTCTGTATCAATATTGGCATATTTCTTGGAATGTTCACCTATGCAGTATCAACTGTTGTGTCCTGCTCATCAATTGTGTCCTTATTAACATTGAAATCTTCATATTTATTTAATTCTTCTTCTAGATCATCGGTAATGTCAATTATAGTGTTATCCACAATGTTTTCATTTGTGGTGTCTGGCCATGATTCATCTGCAACATCCATACTTTTGTTGCCGATTGTGTCATGTTCTTTCTTATCCAAGTCAACTGACGTATCATCTTCTCCATCTTTGATTAATATCTATTATTGAGTTTCCTTATCAACATCTTTCTATTGTAGGTATTTGTCGGGGATATATTTATCAATAGGTCTATTCAAAATTTTACACCATTTCTTGTGGCTTTCTTTTTCAAGCTCTATAAGCCTCCCTTCAAGTAATTTATAGGCTCTTAAATACGGTGAGAATTCCAATTTGTGTTTCTCCATCATATCATCAATTTCTTCCTTCTTGGATTCAGAAGGCATGAGAGTAACAAGTACTCTTTCTCTTATTTCCTTTTCATTTTTCAAGGAAAATGACCATCTTGCATATAGTCTGTCCAAGAGCTCCCTTGGTACCATACTACCTTCAAATTACATTGGTACATATTTGAATTTATACATTTTTTCTATGATGACATCTTCTATTTTATTCTGATCTTCTAGATCTAATTTCAACCATCTTCTAATCTTAGAATCTGTAATACATCCTGAATTTTTAATAGATTTGCATATGTCATCAACACTTTCTAGAGTTTTAACCTTGACATTTTCTGCCTCTGTAGCTTCATCTTTCTTGGTGTCTTCAATGTCTTCTCAGGTTTTGATAAGCTTCCTTATTATTTTTTTTCCCCTCTTTTTGGTGTGACCGCTTTCCTCTTGTATGTTCTTACTCTTCCTTTCTTCAAAGGTGAAAGATTTGAATCCTTAGATGTTTGGATTCTTGTTCAAGAAGCAGCTGTGGTTCTTGGCTTCTTGGTTGGTGGAGGAGGTGGTGAATCTGACTCTATGGCCTCAGAGTCACTATTTTCTTCAGCTTCACTGATAGGTATCTGTCCTTTGGTTTATTCCTCCTGTTCAACTTCCTCTTCCTATTTGGTTTCTTCCTATGTTGTTGACAATATCTTCTTGAGGTTCTTTACCATCTTGTCCTTTTTACTAACAATTTTGTTTACAACCAAGCCAAATTTTATTCTTTTCTTGGCCTCTTCATATGTTCCAAACTTGGGTTGTTTCTTATCTAGTTGTTCATTTAACAAGGCATCAATTGCTTTAGATGCATGATCAATGTTTATTTCATATTCTAATGGTTGAAGCCATGCTATCCTCAGTACAATGGGCTTGATATAAGTATTGTCTGTATCAACCATGAAACATATTTTATCCTTAAACTTCTCAATGAGTTGCCCAGGGATCCTTACCCTCTTCTACATTCGGTCTTTGAATACATTAAAGTATTCATCCATGTCTGTTTCAAAATTATCTCCTAGTATGGCTATGTGTTCAGTGAACTACACGGTGACTGGTTTTGTGCTATCCCATTTGACAATTATTACTGATGGGAATGTTTCTTGAAAGTAGAAGAAAATGCACATTATGAGTAAGCCAAACTTACATGTGTTTGTCTTTGCATTCCTGATAGTCTTTAGATTATCTTCTAGTTGGTTCAATATGAGTTTGGATAAGTCCAACTATGTTCCCTTCTTCACAATCTTATAAACTGTGTCTACTACACCGGGTGTTATGTTGTTCAACTTGCTGGCTTGAAATAATTTGTATCCTAGAACGCATGCACCAAATTTCATCTCATCACCGGTAATGGTTGAAACCTTCAATCCTCTACCATCCCATTTGGCTCCTATGATCTTATCGGTCTCAACCTTGGGTGGGTGCTTAAGTTCTTTGACCTTCTCGGTTACAGGGTAACTGGTGACAACATGGATAACATCTCAGATTATCATCTTCTGTTCATCAAGCCATAGCTTGTGATTATGCATTCAACTTAGTAATAACTGAATCCACTTAGTTTTGAAGACCTTTAGGAACATTAGGGCTTGGTGATCCCTTTCACTTGAATGTGTTTGCGTTCATCTTTCAATGACTCATCCTTGTTGCATAACTTCTTATAAGGTTGTTCAACTTCCAAATCTCCAATTTCTGCAATCTTGTAGTGGATAAATTCTCGAACGTCCTCAACAAGAAAAACCCTATCTAGTATTTGTGAGAATACTCTAGCATCATTGGGTTGTGAGGCAACCTCTGGGTGAATCTTTTAGTTTGGTTCCTCACATGCCAAATTCTTGATGAGCTTTAACTCATCCTTCTTGGTGTTCTTCAATTTCACAGTTCTTGAAGTTGTGGCCATTTTCAGATTTAGGGCTTTCTGTGAAATGCATGAAATAGAGTTGTCAATTTTTTAGATCTTACTGTGTACACTTCTAAAGATTTCTAATCTATGTGGAGTGCTGGAGGTCAAGTTATGGTCACTCTATGATCCTTTTTCTTTCTTCTCAAAAATCTCTCTTCGTCGCTATGCTCTGGTCGTGGTGAACAATGAGTCATTTCTTTTCCCTTTTATGTTGTTTGACCTAAATGTGTATCATTAATTCTTACCAACTCCTTAGTGTGTGAAGAAGGAGTTCTTCAGTTAAGACTTCTACTTTCCTTCGATGGCAACAAGACGTTTCGGTGTGGTTGTTCAACTCTTCACTTTTACCAACGGGTTTTGGTGTCATAAACAACTTGTTCACTTTTATTGATTACCGATGGGGCTTGATTTACACTTAACAACTTTCCTATCTTATGTTAAGCAAAACTTCTTGATAAGTGTAGGCAGTCAGATCTTTGAGTGTATACTGACGGGTTTCAGTATGTATACCCGATATCATAATAATCATAGTTTTTGACAAGTAATACCATGATGCATCTTTACTTATGCTAATTTGGAATTATATCAACATATTATGGAATTGATGTAAAATAATAACTTGGGGTAATGTAGTTCCATACTTGTTCTGCTTAGGTGGGGGTGGTGATGTCACCAGATCCATTGAATGGGGTGTCACCATTTGCATTTCTTGGTTTAGCTTCATCATTCTTTGAATCTTTTCTCCATATTTTTTCTCTTTCTCTCTCAATGTCTTTAATGGTATTTCCATTGGGATATGTGTTGGTCTCTGTCATTTGGTCTCTGTAGTCTTTCTTGAGATGACCAACTTTATGACAGTGTAAGCATGCCATTCTGGGGTTAGTCTAACATATAGACTTTCTAGTCCACTATCTCATACAATTTTCAACAATGTGACCAAATCGCCACATGCTCTACAATTTTTCCAAGTGTTGTAATCCCATACATACTGGTTACCAACTACTGGTTACCAACTCTTTTCGGTTGATAGGGAGTTTCTTGACCTTTAGGCTTCCATGCTTGCCTTTTCTTTTTCCAGCATTCAAGAGTTGTGTGCCCATTCATTTTGCAATTAGGACAATATTTGTTCATGTAGGTTTCCTTCTTTGGTTGTTTCATCTTAGACTTACATTCATATGCTTTATGTCCTTTCTTGTTACATTTATAATAAAATCCTATGAAAGAAGATGTGGATTTAGGAATACCTTTCATTTTGCCTCTGCATACATTTGATGTGTGGCCTTGCTTTCCACAGTGATTGCATGTCATCTTTCTTGGTCTTGGATTTTCATAGACATTCTTTGGATCAGTTTGATTTGATGATTCTTTATTCTTGGTAAAACCTAGACCGATATTTTTGTGGACTCTTCATTATCCTTCAAGAAAATCATCTATTCTTTTATTGCTTTCTTTAGCTTTCTTGATAATTTCATTATGCTACTGCTGAATTCTTATTTCATGTTTCAACTTTTCATTCTCATCCCTTAACTCAGCTATAGCTTCTATTCTTTCAATGAATTCAACATTTATTCTATTTGCCTCTTGACTCATAAGAATAATCTAATTTGTAATCTCATGGTGATGCTTTGTAAGTCTTTGTATTTTAGACTCTTTTTCTTGTAGATTTTCTATAATATTTCTTCTATCACCAATAGCTACTATTCTTTCTTTCTCATCTTTTCTAGCATTGTTCATGACATCAATCATTCTTACCATCTATGTCTCTTGACTGGTTTTCAGAGATTTAACTTGTCCAGCCAGATGTAGATTGATTTCAGTTAGGCTTGTGTTGTTTCTTCTGATGTGTCTGATGCTTTTCTTGTAGTAGATCCTGAAGATTCAAATAAATATGGTATCTCTTCCTCATGATAATCTATCTCATTAAACTGAGATGCCATAATCTTTCTTTCATCTAACAACTATCTCATATTGATTTTATTTTCTTTATACTGTTCATAGAACATATGAATTTATAGCTTCATATTTTCAATATTCTTGTTGAGTCTGTACTTCTCCATTGTATGATCTTTTCTCTCAAGCCTTTAAGCTTTCCAAGAAGAGACTTAGCTTTGATAACAATTTTTGGAATTAATGGGAAGTGTGTACTGAGAGGGGAGGGGTGAATCAGTACCTCTACAACTTTTGTATCCTTTTATCAATTAATCTTTGTGTAATCAATTGTACATCCAAACAATCTGATCTATACTATCTTGATGTGAGTTATATTGATTCATTAACTTAACATACATGTGAACATTCATAGAAACATTCATGAAATTAATGGACACATAACACAAGATATGATATCACAGAAAACTCCTGTAAGGAAATAAAAATTGCAGTGGGGATGACACCCACAAAATCTTCACTATCTAAAGATTGGAAGGGGCTGGTTAAGGCTTACAATTTGATCACTTATGATGATCTACCCAGTTAAGAGTATTTGTGGAGACCTATTAAAGTCTACTCTGTTAAGAGTTTTAGCTACACTGTTGAGTGTGCACTCGGTTAAGAGATTTGTAGTTGGACTATTAAATCCACCTTCCTTAAAAGGATTTTTACACTTTGCTCCACTTGTTAGAATGATATAAAATTACAAATTGACCTGGTAAATACAATCTCATATTGTTGATACATATCCATTTAAGTTTACATGAATAAGATTATCACCTAATTGTGATTGAATAATACCTCTGATTCTTGGTAGCCTCTATTCTTGGTTCTGATAACCAAATTCACCTTTTGCTGTTCTGGTTCTTGAGACTTTCAATCTAATCCATAGATGTGCTCGTAGGCTTCATTCATCCTCTCCTCTATATTCACATCATTTTATAATGAATGATTTCATCATCTATTTATAAGATGTATCGACTTCATTAAGTTTCATGAAAAACAATGTTAACACTAAGATCAGGTTTACAACTTTTACCTAGATCTCCTAGTCTATGTGTTTTAAATCAGTTAGACTGATTAAAACACTTACATTCATGTTTCTTGTCCCTAAAGAAATGGTTTTTAAAAAAAATCAAGATTCTATAAATAGAACATGACTGCTTTATCTGACATGGAAGTCAGATCCACTTTTTGCGGGCTGCAATTGACTCTCAATTTCTTACGGTCGGTTATGCTATGAAGTCAGTTGACTATCTTTTGGTTTTGTTCTCTTGATTTTCTCTTTAACTGTCTCTCAGTCTGCACTGTATCCTTCACATTGGGTTCCTCTGTCAAGTTCCTCTTTACCCTTCTATCTTTGGATTTTTGGTTTACACACAAAGTTATGTCATCGATTTTCTTTGTACTTAGTCATCATTGGTGATCTCTTTATATCTGATTTTTGGTTTTCTCTTGTCCCATCTTTCAGTGTATGCTTACCAAAAGTGTTGTGCGCATACTAATGGAAAATTAATTTCATTAATATATAAACAATTTCAAGGTTGGTGAAGTAACATAAACATTAATATTTTTATCACAAATTGAAAATAAACCATATAATATAAAATAATTAATTTTAATTAATATAAAGATGCCTACTAAAAGATATTCATTGGTAGATGTTTTCTACACACACACACACACACACACACACACACACACACACACACACACATATTGTTAGAATAACTGAGATGGGGTGAATTAGTGGCCTCAATAATTAATCCAATAATTCAACTATATACTGTTCGGTGAATATACTATTTTTACTTTTCTTAAGCTTTACCAAATAGTAGTTTATCTTTTCCTAGTCTTTACCGAATATCAGTAAATAAACTTAGTGTTTACTGACCAATCCTATTTTAGTAATGTGTAAAGCAAAAAATCAAAGAAATGAACCATATACACATTTGACACATGGATTTTTAACCTGGAAACCCTGTTAAAGAAAAAACCACTTGGGATCGATAAGCCAACATTTTCACTCTTCTGAAGTGAGCTCAGTGAAGAGCCAACCCTGTTAAAGGTTACAAACACAATGTTAAGTGTGACCTTGTTAGAGGATTTAAAACCATTGGTTAGTATTTTGACCTTGGGAATTCACTATGATGTCAACAAAAAAAACCTTTTGATACTCTTGAGCATCTCAATACATTAAGGACTGTTAAATCTCACTCGGTTAAGAGATTTTTTGAATCAATGGTTAAACTAAAACAATAAATGATCTATTCATTAATACAACTTAATATTGCATATTTTTAGATCTACTATAAGTCCATAATACCTCTCTAATCAATTTTCTCTTCTGTTCCTTTGCTCCCCTCCTTATTCTTTCTTCTTAGTGAATGGTGTTTCTTCTCTGTTGCTCGGTGTCTGTAGAATTCTTGGCTCTGTCCTTCATCATGTATGATCAGATCTGCATGAAGAATTCTATCTTTACTAGAAATATTCTTAGCATTCCTATTTTTGATAACGAATTACTTATCTCTTTGTATAGACATGATTTTACTGTTTTACTATCCTTGTCTTTCTTGTTCTTGATGTAGATTGCTTTCTTGATCTGCAAATCTTGCCATGCATTGCTTTAATCTTTAAAGCATAGCTTTAGATTTATTCCAAAAATCTCTCCTTTTTTTTTCTATGCTTTAAATCTCCTTCTTATCCTTAGTTTATCTAATCGATGAAAACAAAGTAATCAATCAGTTCACTCTATATTTAGCTCCTACCAGCTAAGTATTTTTTTGTTTCTTAACTGCAGTTCTAATTGATGATCAACTCTTAGTTTGTTTGGTCATTGACTCTAGTTATCCTCGGGCATTACCTTTAGTTATGCTTATTGTTATGGTGCTTAGTATACACTGTGAACTTCTTGAGGTTCTCTGTCTGTCAGTGTGCATTTTCTATTGATGTTTACTGTCACTTCATGTACACTAGCTTTATATGTTTACCAATAACATAAAATTTATCTCTTTGGTTTCTTGAAGTCTATGACAATATGTATATGACCAATCAGATTATATCAAGTTGACATCAATGACAATACAATACATTAACTGATTTAATGTCTTGCATATACTTTCTATACCTTGGTGATCATCAACTTAACATATTCAAACATTTAATTAGTTATAGTTCATCAATCTCTCCCTATGGCATTGATGGAAACATACTTATCAAAACAATATGAAATATGACATATCATACCAAACTTTTTGTTCTATAACTAATACAAATATCTAACTCTCTGTAAGCTCTTCTAGCTTAGATTTAATTCTTGCAGAGTACTTTCTTCATTCTTCATTCCCTTCACTAGATAGATATGTAGTGTTAAATTTTATTCAATTCTCTCTCTTAGATGGATGTTTGTTTCTTTGAATCTTTCTCTCCCTTTCACTACTCCTCTCCATGATGGATATTTTTCTTCTCTCCCTTTAGATGATCAAGATTCTTTGAATCTTTCTCTCCCTTTGATTGTTCTTCTCCATGATGGATATTTTTCTTCTCTCCCTTTAGATGATAAAGATGATAGATATTTCATATGGATATATTCATTTAGTTCGTCTCTCCCTTTGGAAGCAATGCCAAACAAAAATTATGTTACTCTTGTCTATCAGCAATACAACTCTATAGTAGCCAACAATTTCTCTGTTGTTCAATTTAGATAAGTACCTTCTTGTACTCATATATCATTGGAGTCCATATCTTTACTTGCATCAACATGATTGATATTTTGATAATGTGTAGGCTAATGCAACATCCTAGTTAGCTTAGTGACCAGTAGACAAGGGTCAGACCCCTATTCTCTTCCTCAGGTACTCAAATGTATCTTTTGGTAGTAGCTTTATGAATATGTCTACTAATTGTTCTTTGGATTGAACATATTCAAATATCAATTCTTTCTCTTGCATTTATTCCATCAAGTAATGATACTTAATAACAATGTGCTTTATTTTAGCATGCATTATAAGGCTCTTTGAAATGTTGATAGCACTTGTATTATCACAATAGATAATCACTGGATGAAGGATTTCCATATTCATACCTTTTAGTAATTGCTTGATCAATGCAATGCTAGAGAAATTTGTAGCAACAACCACATATTCTGCTTCCGTAGTGGATTGAGAAATTCATTCTTTCTTTTTACTTATCCATGTGACAAGTCTGTCACCCATAAAGAATGCTCCTCCTATTGTGCTCTTTCTATTATCTATGTTTCCAGCCCAATTAGAATATTTATACACTTGTAGCTCAATTTTTCCTTCTTTATTACACCACAGACCATAGTCTTTGGTATTATTTAGATATCTCATAATTCTTTTAACAATGTTTATGTGTGATTCCTTAGGATTAGCAGATAATATCACAACTATCCCAACTGCATGTGCTATATCTGGTCTAGTATGTACAACATACATTAGTTTTCAATTCATGGATCTATATAAGGTCTGATTTACCTCGGTTGACTTGTCTTCCTTTGTAAATTTTCATCCGGTTGCCATAGGTGTTCTAACTAGTTTTGAGTCCTCCATTTTGAATATCTTCAAAACTTCTTCGATGTATTTGGATTGTGTGGTGTAGACGCCTTCACATGTTGTAGAGTCTATAGACCAAGAAAATATTTGATCTCCCCAAACATTGACATCTCAAACTCTTTTCTCATTTCATCAAAAAATGATTTGCATAACATATCATTACCTCCAAATATGATATCATCAACAAATATCTTAGCAATCAGAATGTTATCACCAGTATCCTCTCTTAAATACATATTATTGTTATCACTTGTTCTTAAAAATCCAATACTAATGAGATAAGAGTGAAGTCTTTCATACCATGCTCTCGGTGCTTGTTTCAATCCATACAAGGCTTTCTATAGTCTAAAAACCATGTTTCTCTTGTTAGGATCAACAAACCCTTCTGGTTTTTGAAAGTATACTTCTTCTTATAGTATTCCATTTAGGAATACAAATTTGACATCCATTTGGTATACTTTGAATCCTTTGAAAGAAATATAAGAGAGTAGAATTCTTACTCCTTCCAGTCTAGCAATGGGTGCAAAGGTTTCTCCATAGTCAATACCTTCTTCTTGTGCATACCCTTTGTATACCAATCTTGTTTTGTTCCTTGTGACTTCTCCATTCTCATTCAGCTTGTTTCTAAATATTGATTTGGTACCAATGGAATTCTTGTCATTTGGTCTAGGTACTAATGTCCATGTTTTGTTCTTTTCAATATGTTCAATCTCTTCATTAATTGCACTGACCCATTCTTGATTCTCAGGTGCAGTATTAATAGATTTAGGGTCAAAATCACAAATCAAACATCTAGTGTTCAGTGACTTACTTCTTGTTCTCATTCTAGCCTTTCTGTCTCCTATGATCTGGTTCTGTGGTTGGTGTCTTCTGATATACTTGGCAATTTCCAGTTTAGATCTTGGTTCATCATTCTCATCATCATCTTGACCTTCATTTTGATATTCATCTCTTGGTTCATCATTGTGGGAAATCTCCTAATTTTTGGTGTGTGCAACCTGTTGCTCGGGTGCATTGTTCTGTCTCTTGGTAGCGATACACTATTTCTTGGGCAGAGTGTTGGGTTCTTCACTATAGACAAATCTGTTGTAATCTTCTGATTCCTTTCTAATTTCCTCATCATTTTTCTCAGCAAATTCATCCACTTTGACATTTTCACTTTAAATTATTTTGTTAGAGGATTTGTTAAGACATTTATAAGCCTTACTTTTGGTAGAATAACCTAGAAATATTCCTTCATCACTTTTGGAATCAAGCTTTCCATTTCTATCATCTTTCAATATATAACATTGACTTCCAAAAATTCTAACAGTAACTTACATTAGGTGTGTATGCATACCATAGCTCATAAGGAGTCTTATTGGTGTCCTTCTTCAATTGAACTTAATTTAATCTATAGACAACAATACTTACAACTTCTCACCAGAATGTTTGTGTGATGCCTTTCTCAATCATCAGTGTTCTAGCACAATCAATGATTCATCTATTCCCTCTTTCAACAATCCCATTTTTCTGTGTTGTTGTCGGTGGAGAAAACTATCTTGTAATTCCATGCTCATTAAAAAAGTTAGTGAATTCATTAGAAATATATTCTCCTCCTCTATCTAATCTTAGACATTTTAGTTCCTTTCCACTTTTCTTTTCAACTATATCTTTATACCATTTAAACATTTTAAATGCTTCTGATTTCTCTTTTAAGAATATAACAGTCATCATTCTAGAATAATCATCAACAAATAGAATGAAGTATCTATCACCATAATAGCTCTTTGTTCTCATTGATCCACATAGGTCAGTATGGACTAATTCTAGAATAGCATTAGATGTGTAGGTTTTTCTCTTGAAACTAGACTTTGTCATTTTACCTTTTTGACAATTCTTACACATGATATGGTCAGGTTTTGACATGCTTGGTAAGCCGCTTACTTTTCTTTTCTTTCTTATCCTGACCATTTTGTCAAATTTCACATGATATAACCTTTTATGCCACAATCAAATGTCTTCATTTCTAGCCAATAAATAAGTGGTCTTAATATCATCAAGATAGAATAGGTTACCTTTTGTTTGTTCACCAGTACTGATCAACCTTCCTGATTCATTATAGATCTTTGCCTTCTTTTTCTCAAATGAAACTCGGTGTCCTATTTTGTTTAGATGTGAAATACCCAATAGATTATAGTTAAGTCCTTTCAGCCAATATTCATTTTCACATCAAATTATATTATTCAAAAGTATGGCTCCTTTACATTCAACTAGAAAAGGTGAGTCATTACCCATTCTTATTGATCCACCATTATAATATTGAAAAGTTTCAAACTTCTCCTTATCTCCAATCATGTGGTGAGTATAACCAATATCAATAATCCAAACATCATTTTTAGTAACCTTAGATATGAGTGCAGTTTCAACATACCTTTCTTCTTCACCTGAATCATCCTTTATAGCAACAAATACCACCTCAATATCTTCATCAGATTCGGTGTCAATATTTTTAGCTTTGTTCCTAGCCAGGTAACAAGCCTTCTTGCCTTTGTCCTTGTAGTCTTGGTTATCTCTTCTGTTAGAGTATAAGTTGCTTCGGTAATCTCAGTCATCACTTCTGTCAAACTTCTTTTCATAAGATTTGTTATTGTTTCTATCATCTTTTCTTTTGTTATGACATCTAGCAACATAGTGTCCAATCTCTTTGCAATTAAAACATACCAATGGTAATTTACCTTTGTATCTACTTTTGCCTCTCTTCAATCTTCTAGCCATTAGTGCTTCAATTTCATGAATTTCTTGTTCATCACTATCACTTTCACTATTATTTCTCATAGTGTGTTTATGACTTGATTTACTTATTTTCAGAGAAGATTTGAATTTAGACTCAATAGTTGGTAAGACACTGTTGTCAATGTTATTCATCTCAAATGAAATAAGTCTACCAATCAAACTACCTAGAGTAACATGGCTATTTGCTACTTCTCTCATTTCTTTAATTGTAGATACTCTAATAGAATAAACAGATAGTAAGGTTCTCAAACTTTTACTTACCACTATTTCTTCTTCAAGTACACCTCCTACTCCTCAGATAGCGTTGACAACTTCTTTGATTCTGCTACTGTACTGAGTGATGTTTTCTCCTTCTTTCATTCTTAGGTCATCAAACTTTCCTCTTAGGCTTTTAGCTTTGGCTCTCAGCACATTTTTATCTCCTCCATGTACTAGCTTGAGTTTTTCCCACATTTTCTTTGCAGTGGTGCATGATTTAACATCTTAAAATTTAGAGTCAGAGAGTGAGGAAGCAAGTTCTATAATCATAGAATTGTGTTCATGTTTCTCTCTTAATTGATCAATTGTCAGAGGTCCATTAGGTAAAACAAATTCAGTATCCAAGTACTGTGTGATATCATTTCCAATACCTAAGAGGTGGAGTCTTATCCTACTTTTCCATGATGCAAAGTTGTCCTTGTTCAAATTAGGCACATCCCTTTTTCTCATCTTTTGATATTTAGCTTGAGTCTTTAAACTCTCTTCCAAGCACACAAGATCTGATACCAATTGTTAGAATAACTGAGAGGGGGAGGTGGGGTGAATTAGTGGCCTCAATAATTAATCCAATAATTCAACCAAAAATTATATCACATATATAAAACCTCTATTTATCTTCTATCCTACAAGATGTATTTCTTGTGTAAATCTAACATATATATACTTCTTGGTGAATATACTATTTTTCCTTTTCTTAATCTTTACCGAATAACAGTTTATCTTTTCCTAGCCTTTACCAAATATCAGTAAATAAACTTAGTGTTTATCGACCAATCTTATTTTAGTAAGGTGTAAAGAAAAACATCAAATTAATGAGCCATATACACATTTGACAAATGGATTTTTAACGTGGATTTTTAATGTGGAAACCCTGTTAAGGGAAAAACCACTTGGGACCGGTAACCCAAAATTTTCAATCTTCTGAAGTGAGCTTGGTGAAGAGAGAACCCTGTTAAAGTTTACAAACACACTGTTAAGTGCGACCTTGTTAGAGGATTTAAAACCATTGGTTATTATTTTGACCTTGGGTATTCACTATGCTGTCAACAAGAAAAACCTTTTGATACTCTTGATTATCTCAATACATTAAGGATTGTTAAATCCCACTCGGTTGAGAGATTTTCTTAATCAATGGTTAAACTGAAACAATAAATGATCTGTTCATTAATACAACTTAATATTGTAGATTTTTAGATCTATTGTAAGTCCATAATACCTCTTTGATCAATTTTATCTTATGTTCCTTTTCTCCCCTCCTTGTTCTTTCTACTCGGTGAATGTTGTTGCTTCTATGTTTCTTGGTGTCTGCAAAATTCTTGGCTCTATCCTTCAGCATGTATGATCAGATCTGCATGAAGACTTCTATCTTAACCAGAATTATTTTCAACATTCCTTTTTTTTATAATGAATTACTTGTCTCTTTATATAGACATGATTTCACCATTTCATTGTCCTTGTCTTTCTTGTTCTTGACATAGATTTCTTTCTTGATCCACAAATCTCGCCATGCATTGATTTAATATTTAAAGCATAGCTTTAGATTTATTCCACAAATATCTCCTTGTTTTTTGTGCTTTAAATTGCCTTCTTATCCGTAGCTTATCTTATCAATGAAAAAAAAGTAACCAATTAGTTAACTCTATATTTAGCTCCTGCCAACTAAGTATTTTGTCATTTCCTAACTCCAGTTCTGATTGGTGATCAAATCTTAGTTTTCTTGGTCATTGAATCCAGTTATCCTCAGGAATTTCCTTCAGTTCTACTCGGGGTTCACTTCAGTTATGCTCGGTGTTGTGGTGCTTGGTATAAACTGTGAACTAGTCAGGCTTCTCTGTCCGTTGGTGTGCACTGTCCGTCAGTGTTTACTGTCACTTGGGGTATACTGGCTTTATATGTTTAGAGATAACATAAAATTTATCTCTTTGGTTACTTGAAGTCTATAAAAATATTTATATGACCAATCAAATTATATCAAGTTGACATCAATGACAGTACAATACATTAACTGATTTAATGTCTAGGATATACTTTCTTTAGCTCGGTGATCATCAACTTAACATCTTTAAATATTTAATCAGTTATAGTTCATCAATATATATATATGTGTGTGTGTGTGTGTGTGTGTGTGTGTGTGTTTCCCTACTCCTTTACATATGAATACAATATACCCACCTTTTCTGTGTTTTTGAGTCCTTTTTCTCTAGGTTTTCTAGGGTTTGCTTTTTTCACTGTTCTTTCTTGTCCTTCTCTTTGGGCATGTTATTTTATTCTTCCCTTACTCTTCTGCCACTTTTTTCCTTTCAGGTATCTTGTCATCTAATAGATTACTTGTAAGGTCTATTTACAACATCTTTAGCTTCATTTTATCTGTTTACATAGCTTTCGAGATGAGGTTCCATTTTGGATTGGTTAAGAACTTCTTTTCCTTTTAGAGTATGATTTTTTCTCAGGAGATATCAAGATAGGGATTTCACATTGTAGATAAAATACAAAATTATCTTCTGTGTTACCTCACCGCAGTTGGTTTAAGATGAATTGAGAAATATGGATTTGTAATATATTATTATAATCCTAATTTGATGAATTCACCATTTTGAAATATGTTTTTTCAGAAATAGGAAATTTCAATTTTAAACTTTGGAGTAGGTGAAGTCACATGTTTAAATAATTAAATGTGACTAATAGAGGGAACATTTTTGAAGGGCCTACTAAATAACATAATGCTATAATGTTTTCTAGCTATGGATGAAGAGTAGAGTTGGATAATTGAGTCTATTCTTTACTTATTACTTAATGGGACATAGTTCATAGCAGTATAGCCTATTATATTATCTATGTTTTTTTGTTTGACAAAGTAAAAGGCATTGATCTCTACTCAAAGATAATTTTTTCTTAGGTCTTCATATAGATATGATAAGGTGGGAATGTGTAAAAGGTTTGAACTCAATAAGCTGTTAGAATAAATTTTGTATGTTAGAAACAAGGAAATGATTTTATCCAAACCTAAATTGATTAGAGGTAGATAATGAAGTGATATAAGTGTTATCATCATTTAATAGTAGATTAAGTAGGGTTATCTTGGATATTAGAATTCAGAGAACAATTTAAGCCTTTTGATGATATAACTTTATCCTGACCATTAACATATTGTCAAGAAATGTGGACATTGTCTTTGAGTAATGTAAAGGTACATGGAATACAATATTGAATCAGACAAAACCTTGGAAGACACTTTGGAAGGTTGGAGGTATGATTAGCTTCTCCACAAATATTAAAATTGGAAGAGAATGATGCAGAAGAGGAATTGGAATTGTAAGAAATATGATTCTCACCAGTGACCGATTATAAAAAATTTGCATTGCACAAGCCTTCAAGTGTAAATTGTGTGATATTCAAATTGAGACAGTTGATCATTTTCTACTGCAATGTCCCTTTGCATATGAATGTTGGACATTTATCCTTAAAAAACTATGTTTCTACACGCCTCTACCCAATAAATTATGGGACCTATTTCAGTCTTGGCCCAAATTGCATCAGGGCTCACTATTTGCAAATATAGATAGAAGTGTACACCAGAGCTTATTGTATGGTCGATCTAGTGGGAATGAAATAAAAGGATATTTCGAAGTGAGTAGTCAAATCTAGAAATAGTTATACAAGGGTTAGAAAACTCAATTACAGAAGTTGTAAATGCTAGCATCTTTAGGTGCAGATACAATCTAGTTGTGTCTTCATGGGATAGCAATATCATGAGAACTTGGGGGAACCTCAACATACCATTGGGATGGGGAGACACTAAAAAGTTTCCAGGTTAAGTTGATAGATCAAATATTAAATGACATCCTCTCGATCATTAGGTAATGAAAATAAACTTTGATGGTGCATCATGTGGCAACCTGGGAATATCAGGCTTGGGTGCATGTATTAGGGATTCACAGGGAAATCTAGTCACATGTATCACCTCCCCATTGCCGGTAGGGTCAAATAATATAGCAGAAGTGCAAGCAATGCTTGCAGGGTTAACTTTGGCAAAAAAATGTGGACTAATAGACATACATATCGAAGGTGATTCCATGGTTATAATTAATGCCTGCATCAAAATAATTATCCATAACTGCCAATTAGAATACATTTTGAAGCAAAATTTGGCAATTACTGGATAGTTTTCCCAACACACTCCTCTCTCATACATTGCGGGAAGGAAATCGGGTTGTAGACTATCTATCCAATTTAGGTTGTGATGGTATGAATATTATACTTAAAATGCCAAGTGTGATCCTAGCAGAGATGTGTGAATTAAGCAGGTTATTAGAGTCTGACAAATTTAGCAATGAAACTAATGATGCACAAAAGGTATACCCATAGCTACATAATATACATGTACCAAGATATTGTTTTCAATCACCAATTTATGGCATCACATACACACTCGAGGACATGTGGTAATGGTAGTGGGAAAAGGTACGAAGGTGAGGTAAGTTAACTAATAAAGCTCTGTCATGTGACAAGGTGTGAGAGCCCAATACCAGGTGCTTTATAATCTCCCATGTGGGAATTGGATTATAATATGGATAGAGATATTTAAAAGGTTCTGAGTAGATGCCAAGTTGGCAATGAAAGTACATCTATTTATATCTATTTAAAGAAACAATGATGCAACGACTGCCAGTTCAAAATAAAAAACCTAGCCATATTATGGTCATCTCCCTCGCACGTGTATACAACTCAAGGTGGGATACAAATTACCAGTTTGACATGGCTGTTCACAGATGGAGTAAAGCCCAATAGCCGAGTGTAATACTTGTCAAATAAAGTTTAAATGACATCAAGATCCACTCAATTATGTGCCTCGATGACGCCACCAGAGTATATTGCACACCCTATTTAGATCCTTCACAAAACAATCTATGGCATAAGAATTGGAATTTGGAGAGTATGGAAGAGATCTGTGTTAGTTGTGAATCTTGTACTACCTTGCATTCATAATTACTGCCAAAAAACTTTAGAATTTGGTTGCCGCCCGATATTAATGAAGATGTGCTTCCAATGTGCATCAATGATCCTGTGATGAAAGAAATGTTTCTGGTGCATTCCACTACCATTCAATGTGCAATCATGTAGGTAACGGGACATGAAAACTTCACACCAAAAATGAAGCAATTTCTGTACCCTTCACAACTAGTTTCTATATTTTTGTCGAATGCAATGGATCTCCTTCAATCTTCACGTTTGTTAGAAATTTTGGCCTTCAAAGTGGTTCATAAGCACTTTTGGGTTGCCAACAAACTCAAGCATGCTATGCAAAATTATGACCTCTATAATGGTCGAGCGTTGATTGGAGATTTGTTTACTACTCATCAATTACTGCATAATCATGGATTTTTAGTTGTGTTTAATGGAGCTAAGAGGGCAGTAGAATTACAAAATGCACAGATTATAAGAAACACACTCCAAGAGAATGGCCATGTCCCAAGCTCATTGTTGGAGGGGAAAACAATGGCCACAGTACTCACACTGACGGACCTGTTGGCGTTACCGAATTCCCCAGTGATGCCAAGGCACATTATATCCCGTCGACCTCATGTGTGGTAGGAAGATAACTTGAGCAAAAATTTATTGGTTTCAGGGTAGAGATGGGGATCAATATCATCACCACAATGACAAGATACATTGGTATTGAAGAAATTTCCCACTGCACAAGATACCCACCGAATGGAATGGGAGTTGATGGTAGCACCCACCTTGGGTAAAGAAGAAAAAACCCTCAAAGTATAGGGGGCGAATGAGAAGCCACTTCCTCTACTCCAGAACCAACCGGGTGGTCTACGGGATGGGTACCATAGTCTGGGATATTGGTGCTAGTGTTAACCGACCAGCAGTGTAAGCTGTCCAGAAGAATTGACCAGCAGAACTGACTAGCAGGGTTAACCGAAAAGCAGAATTAACCAGCAGAACTGACTAGCAGGGTTAACCGACCAGCAGAACTGACCAACAGAACTAACCAGCAGAATTGACCAGAAAAATTGACCAGCAAAACCGACTAGCAGAATGGGTGAAGAACTAACAGAATACTCGAGTATGTTTAATTTTGTAATATGCTATATTTGATGCCACAATGGGTCTGAATTGACCAAAAACTTGGAAGGTGCACACTGTAAACATTGCTCAACGTAGTTAGGTGGTGATTTTGTCTTTGAATGTAATTATTCAAATATTTTGTATTGTCAACCTCTCTTTGCTATATTGTAATTGAGCAAGGATTCTGGGTTTTCTTATTGGTTCTTTCCTAGATGAACTCTTGAACCAGCTTATATTAATAAATATATTCATTGCCTAGCCCACTTTTGCCTAAAAAAAAAATATAATCGTAATGCTTGTAATTAGTAGAAATGTCAAAATCATCAACATTACCCTATAATTCATTTGTAGGATGTTTGTAAAGCAATGTAAACTTGAAAATATCATCTTTTTTATGGGAAAGACCATAGGTTTTCTACACTTGGTTTTTTTCTACTGGTGCCCACACTGAAGTGGGTTGCAAAAAATTATTCAATATTAATAAAATATAATGACCAAGGCCTGTTACCTATATAAAAAAATATGCCTACTAAAAGTGTTAGAATAACTGAGAGGGGGGGGGGG
>MU227515.1:1442481-1480927 GCA_018584345.1 Thuja plicata
AACTAGACTTTGTCATTTTACCTTTTTGACAGTTTTTACACATGATGTTGTCAGGCTTGGTCATTGTCGGTAAGCCTCTGACATTTCTCTTTTTGCTAATTTTAATCATGTTGTCAAAATTCACATGCCACAATCTTTTGTGCCACAAATATATGTCCTCATTCATAGAAATCAAACAAGTGGAGTCAATATCATTCAGATAGAATAATTTACCTTTTATCTTCTCACCGGTACCAATCATATTTCCAAATTTGTTGAAGATCTTTGCCTTGTTATTTTCAAATGCTACTTTGTGACCTGAATTATTCAACTGAGAGACACTCAATAGATTATAATTCAATCCATTTACCTAATAAGCATTCTCACATTTTATCTGGTTATTCAACATTATTGTTCCTCTACCTTCAACTGGACAAGGTGTGGCATTTCCCATTCTTACTTATCCACCTTTGTAGTATTCAAAAGTCTCAAACTTTTGCTTATCACTGGTCATATGATGAGTGCAGCCACTATCTATGATCCAAACATCATTTTTACTAATTTTAGATATGAGAGCTATTTCTACATACCTCTCTTCATCATCATATGAATCATCCTTTACAACCACAAACACCAACTCAATATCTTCATCAAATTCGGTGTCAGTATCATCATCCTTGCATTTTTCTAGGTAGTTGACCTTCTTTCCTTTGTCCTTGTAGTCTCGGGTATCTCTTCTTTATAATTGTCTGTAGCTTCTGTAATCACCTGTATCAGACCTTTTCTCAAAAGATCTATCATTACTTCTATCATCTTTTCTTTTGTTAGTACATCTTGCAGCAAAGTGTCCAATCTCTTTGTAATTAAAACAAACAAGTGATAATTTACCTTTATATTTACCTTTGCCTCTCTGCATTCTTTTGGCCATAAGTGCTTCAATCTCATCAAGATCATCTTCTTCATTTTCACTATCACTATCTTTTCTTATAGTGTCTCTGTGACTTGATTTACTTATTCTCATAGAAGTTTTGAATGCAGACTCTATGTTTGGTAAGACACTATTATCAAAGTTATTCATTTTAAATGAAATCAATCTTCCAATTAAACTGTCTAGAGTAACATTACTATTTGCTACTGCTCTCATTTCTTGAATGGTAGATACTCTAATAGCATAGGTAGGAAGTATGGTTCTTAGAATTTTACTTACCACTCTATATTCCTCTAGTACACCTCCAACTCCTCAGATAACATTGACAACCTCTTTAATTCTTGTGCTATACTAAGTGATTTTTTCTCCTTCTTTCATTTTGAGATCATCAAACTTTCCTCTAAGGATTTTTGTCTTGGCTCTCAAAACATTTTTGTCACCACCATGTACAAGCTTAAATTTGTCCCACATCTACTTTGCAGATTTGCATTCTTTGACATCTTCAAATTCAGCATCAGAGAGTGAGGAAGCAAGCTCTATCATCATGCCGTTATGTTCATGCTTCTCTCTCATTTGTTCAATTATTGGTGCTCCTATGGGAAACACATATTCAGTTTCAAGGAATTGAGTAACATCATTACCAATACCTAATAGGTGGAGTCTTAATCTACTTTGCCATGAAGAAAAATTATCTTTGTTCAACTTGGGCACATCTCGTTTGTTCATCTTGTGATCTTTGACTTAGGTCTTGAAACCTTCCTTCTAATAGAAGCACACAAGCTTTGATACCAATTGTTAGTAATAACTGGGAGGGAAGGTGAATCAGTGGCCTCAAAAATTTATCATTTGATCACTAACCACCAATCAAATACACCTCAGATTATTAAGTCCCTACAAGATGCATGCCATGAAGTACTTATAATGATTAACTATCAGTCGATTTTCCTTGTCTATCCTTATTCTCTTTGATTACCGATATGTAGTATAAATATTTACCGAAATACAGTAAATAAGTAGAGTATACCGATATATCCAGAAATGTATATGTGAAATGTAAAATAGTAAATTAATAAACCATACATACATAACACTTGGGTTTTAACGTGAAACCCTGTTGAGGGAAAAACCACTGGGACCGGTACCCCAAATTTTCACTCTTCTAAAGTGAGCCCTGTTAAGAGCCAACCTTGTTAAAGGTTACAAACACACTGTTAGGTGTGATCTTGTTAGAGGATTTTATACATATAGGTTGTCACTTAGTATCGGGAAACTCAGTTTTCTACCATCCTTGAATCAACCTCTTTCTTAGACTGTCAATAGGCTTTAGAAAAATCTAGTGCTACTTTCATGAATCAACCTTTTTGGCACTCCTTGGGATGTACCTCAATATATAGAAGACTATTAAGTCCTACTCTATTAAGAGACTTGATGCTTCAATGGTTAAACTGAAACAAAATGACCTATTTCTAATGCAACTTGAATTGTAGATTTTCAGATCTATTTAAGTACATTACCTCTCTGATCAATATATTAATTCAATTCTTTGTGCTCCACACTTTCTTCTCTGTGATGCTGTGCTCACTATTTGTCAGTGTCTATAGAATTCCTTAGCTCTTCCTTCAGCTTGATTGATCAGTACTACATGAAGTTATCCTTCATAAGTTTCTCTTCAGCATCTTCTTTTTATTCACTCCCCTTGTTATATATGGAAATGAGTTAGGCTTGTCTCTTATATAGACATGATATTCACTGTTTCTTGATTCTTGATTCTTGGTGTGAAAAAAATCCAGCCAATCTGATTTAAAGCATAACTCCTGATTTATCTCATAGTTATCTTCTTGCCAACTGTACAAATATTCTTTAAATCAATCACTTAACTCTGGTCAAATAAAACAATGAAAAAAACCAGTTAAGTCTATCTTTAGCTCTTGCCAGCTAGATATTTTTTCATTTTTAAACTCTCTATTCCATCAGTCAACTCTTCAGTTAGCTTTGGGATCTCTGTTCGCCAGGCATCATTGAATTTTTACTCATCGGGCAACACTGTCTTCAGTTTGTTAGGAAACATGTGGTTTTCTTCGTCGGACAATACTATCTTCAGTACGTCGGGTATCACTATGACTTTTCTTCTTTGGCTTTACCAATGGTGTGTACTCCGTCGATGTTGTCTGTCACTTAGTGAATACTTGAGTTTTATGCATTTCTGAAAGCATAACCTTTGTTCCATTGATTCTCTAAAGTCTTTGGCATTATGTACATGACCGTATAGATTATATCAAGTTGACATCAATGAAAATACAAACCATTAACTGATTTAATGCCTTGCATTATCTTCAATTTTAGCATTATCAAACATTCAATCAGTTATATGTCATCATATACTATTTGTCCTTTCCCTTAAGCTTTACCAAATAGTAGTGTATCTTTTCTTAACCTTTACCGAATATCAGTAAATAACTTAGTGTTTACTGATCAATCATGTTTTAGTAATGTATAAAGCAAAATGTCAAAGTAATGAACCATATACACATTTGACACATGGATTTTTAAGGTGAAAACCTTGTTAAGGGAAAAAACCACTTGAGACCGGTAACCCAAAATTTTCACTCTTGTGAAGTGAGTTCGGTGAAGAGCCAACCCTGTTAAAGGTTACAAACACACTGTTAAGTGCGACCTTGATAGAGGATTTAAAACTAACAGTTTATCACTTGACCTAACATTCACTAGGCTGTCAACATGAAAACCTTTTGATATTCCTTGGGATGTATCTCAATATATTTAGGATGGTTAAATCCCACTCTATTAATAGATTTTCTGAATCAATGGTTAAACTGAAATAGTAAATGATCTGTTCATAAAGACAACTTAATCTTTCACATGTTCAGATCTATTGTAAGTCCATAATACCTCTTTTGATCAATGTTCTCTTCAATTCCTTTGCTCCACTTCTTTATGCTCAGTGAATACTGTTGCTTCTCTGTTGCCCGGTGTCTGCAAAATTCTTGGCTCTGTCTTTCAGCCTGAATGATCAAATCTGTATGAAGACTTCTATCTTCACCAGAATTCTCTTCAGAATTCCCTTCTTTGATAATGAATTACTTGTCTCTTTATATAGACATGATTTCACCATTTCATTCTTCTTGTTTTCTTTGTTGATCACTTGTTGATCCATAAAGCTTTTCATGCTTGCTTTAGTTTTATTCTATAAATTTCTCCTTGTTTTCTAGAATAAAACATGCTTTAAATCTCCTTATATTTAGAATTTAACTAATTCATAGAAATAAAGAAAACAATCAGTTAACTCTAAATATAGCTCTTTCAGCTAAGTTGTTTTGTCATTTTCTAACTTCAGTTACCGTCGGTCAACACTTCAGTTGTGCTTAGTGACTACTGCAGATAGCTCGGGCATCAAATTCAGTTTTGTTTGGTGAAAACTACAATTAGCTTGGTAATGCTTTCTCAGGTATCTCTTGCTTGGGTAAAAATGTCCATCAGTTAACACTGTGAACTTCTATGCTTGGGGTTCATGTTCGTCAGGGTTTATTGTCACTCGGTGTATATGATTATCGATGACAAAAACTTTGTCTCTTCAGAACTTTAAGTGTTGTGACAATATGTGTATGATAAATCATACCATATCAAGTTGACATCAATGAAAATAAAATACATTAACTGATTAATATATTTCATTTACTTTCTATAGCTCGGTGATCATCAACTTTGTCATATTCAAACATTCAATCAGTTATATTTCATCAAAAAGTTACATTTAAATTTTTATCCTGCAAATTAAAATTTAAAATTTCCAGCTACACAATTTTTAATTTCAAAATTGGAGCCTAAAATTTATTTTTTAGATTTTCTATCCTTCATGCAATGTAATAGTTAGGTACTACTAAGGAAATACTTATAGATGTGAGAAAACAATGATGCAATTTTAGTCATTTTTTACACAACCATTAACATAGATTTATCACACATAACGATGTATGATTTGAAGGGTATTCATAACCTAGTTAATAAATATGTATTTTACTTGGTATCAATAAAGTACATAATTTCATTTAGAAAATTGCATTCTAAGGTTAAGAGAGAAAAACGAGTGTATTTGATAAAATTTGCCCATCTAAGAGAGGAAAATGGCGCAGTGGCTATAAATTCCTTGTAATCATTTTATCATAACAATTTTAATTGTGTTTATCACTTTTATTTAAGATCTATTTGTAAGATAATTTTTTCTTTTATCAATTAAAGATCTAGTAATATCTATTGTAATATTCCTACCATTCATATGCCTTCGATTTTTTTTATCTTTGCCTCATGTATTAGCTTCATAATATTTTCAAAAGTCTACTATTCCAAGTAGATCAATATTTTTGTACAACATGGATATATGAATTGATTCAAGGTATATGTTAGAATTAAGATGTTAGAGAGCACAAATCTATATGATGTTCTTTCTATCTTTATAATAAATAAATTTAGTTATTGGACAAGCAATATGTTTTTATATTTCCAAATTCTCTTTATATCCATGTAAGTTCATGTTAGGAGGTCATTATTATATAATAAACTGATATATTTTTTAATGGACATGTGGAAAATGAATGAATCTATTGATATATTTGTTAGAGTAATAAGTTAATTCACTTATTAATTAAATAATTCTGATTTAGTTATTGAAGTCACTTATTATCTCTAGTTTACTTAAGATAAACTTTAGGCACATAATAATTAATTCTTTATTAATTATTATGATGCAACCTAGGTTTCTCCCCTTTTTAGGGTTTTGATCACCTTTTATAAGGTTTGATCTCTTTGTATTTGTTAATCAATTCTAATTGATCTTGAATAATCTTGTATTCTTTATTCTATTACTGGATCAATTGAGGATGTTTCTTCTTTCACAGATATGTTGTTTCTGGCCTCCATAAATTTTTCTTCTCTCTTTTTGTGACAGGTTTGCATGCAGGTGATTCTTGGGAGCTATAGAGTTGAGGTTTCATCAACACAAATATGGTATCAGAGCTCCAGATCTTCATGCCCCTATTCTCTTCATGAGAGTTTTGGCCTTGTTCTTCACATATGTGTTTTTCAAGAGGTTTTATGTTTTAGATTTTTGTAGATCTGGGGGAGTTTGTTTTTGGAGCACTTTGGGCACAAACCGACCCTATAGTTGTATTCAAAAGGCCCAAAAACCCCTAATTTCATATAAGGCACGTCTAATTTGGACATAGTTGCATTTTGAGGCAATTTTTTTTGAATGTATCACCCTATTCTAGGCACATTTTTCAAGGTGGTGAAAAGGAGAAAAAAATATTGGTAAATCGACTAGTTTTGGCTGAAAATTTTGTAGTCTCTCCAGATTTGGAGATATTGCCATATTTAGTTGAGCTCTTCTAGATTTAGTAGAGGTTTCTTGGAGTTCTTTTTTAAAGGCCTCTTCATTTTTTTCTCATATCTTGAGAAAATTGAGGCATTTTTCACCAAACACGATATCGCTGGAAAGCTAGTTCTGAGTCTGATCTAATTTTTGAGGTTTGGTTTCCTGATTTTTCTGTCTTGCAGCTATTTTTCCAGTCAAAGTCAAGGTTTTTTTTGCACTCTAAGAGCCATGTCTTTCTCATCCAAACTCCATTTTTTTGACTTTCACATGTCATTAGAAATATGGTTCAGTACTCTATCTTATTATATGGGTCTCACATCCAACATCTTCTCTAGGTACATTTTATTCTGGTTTTTTATTTTTTACAATATGGTGATTATCTTGGATGTTTTAGGTCCTAAGATAGTTTTCCTTGCATGAGATGACTTTCTTTTAGCTGTTATTCATGTTTATACAACTTTCTTGTAATTCTTGAGCATTGAAGACATCTATTTCTATAGATTTTATTATTTGAAAACACACTAGGATAAAGTGCCATCTGATACATGCTTGGGATCTTGGACATTTTTTTGTCTGTCTATAGTCGCACAACATTATAAAGTGCCATGGGGGGGGGGGGTTGATTTACCTTTTTCAAGTGAGTGTTCCTTCCATGACATTAGCCTCATGATGTGTGTCAAGAGAGTGTTTCCTCCATGGCACCATCTTTTATATGTGTTTGTACTTTCTATTGCACTTTTTGTGTTCCCAGTTCTTCATCATGCAATTATTCTTGACAGTCTAGTTTAGTGTACCTATCATGCCTCTCCCTTCTTAGAATTATTGGGGGTGGGAGGGGTATCTCTTTTTGGTTCTAATGCTTCCTTGGTTGAATGGTACAATATATCTATTCAATATTTGTTCCTACATACTAGGCAGATGAAGTGGCTCGGTACCTATGCATTTTGGTGAGATGGATCATTTACCATATGAACACTCTTTCAATCCTATTTTGGAGGCATCCTTCCATCTTCTATTGATCAGCTCTTCATAATTGTTTAGAATACTCTTTACCTGATCATATTCTATTACAGTGGAGGTTCCAACACTTATTCTTCGACATTGTTTGTAGCTTCATTCTCCAGTGATGTTCTTCATGTTCTTCTTTTGTTCCTATCTTTTGGGACATTCTCTAGTTTGGAGGTTTCATCAGTCCTTTACTAGTCTTCATCTCTTTTCAGAGAGGGTTTTTTCCTTCTCGGTTTTCTCCTTTTCTCCTCTTTACAAAGATTTTTTGTACTTAGGTACCTAATCAGACCATGTCACAGGGAGCCATTTCCTGCTTTTAGTAGTTGTTTCTAGTTTTTAGCATCTCCCTAAGTTCATCTAAAGGGGGAGTGTTAGAGTAATAAATTAATTCACTTCTTAATTAAATCATTCTAATTTAATTTTTAAAGTCACTTATTCTCTCTAGTTTACTTAAGCTAAACTTTAGGCATATAATAATTAATTAATTATTAATTATTATCATGCAACCTAGGTTTCTCCCATTTTTAAGGTTTTGATCACCTTTTATAAGGTTTGATCTCTTTATATTTGTTAATCAATTCTGATTGAGCTTGAATCATCTTGTATTTTGTATTTTATTATTGAATCAATTGAAGATGTTTCTTCTTTCATAGATTTGTTGTTTCTGGCCACCATAGATTTTTCTTCTCTCTTTCTATGATAGGTTTGGATGCAGGTGATTTTTGGGAGCTGTAGGGTTGAGTTTTCATCAACACCAATAGTATTGTGTTAAAATAACTCGCTAATTTGTTTGGAAATAATTTATATTTCTAGTGATAAATAATTTGGTAAGTAACATGTATAGGATTAAATGTCAATACTTTAGATTTGTTAGGAGATCCCCATTGGTTAGATATAACTTGGCTTGTGTGAAATTTATCCTAGTATCTAAGTAGATTAAAATTTAATACCTTTTTTACTCTAGGCGAAATTGATTGGCATAACAAGATTCACTAAAGTGTGACTAATCATATAAGGTTGTATTATTTTGTACCAATGAAATGAAGCGAGTAAAATAATCACATTCACTTATATCTCATGAAAAATTATAAAATATTTTCTAATATGAGAGTTATTTTTAACATGTACATTTTTGTATCCATATCTTCAGCCAACTCAAACAATAGTTATGGATATCTACGATAAATTTTTAAACAAAGAATTTTAGAAACTTCATTGTAAATGAAAGTGAACTATAATTTAATATCAACAAGCGTGAATGAATGTTTTTAATTATATTTGGATTTCTCCTTTAAATATATTTTGATTTATAAAATTTAATTTGTATATTCCCTTTCCCACTCCATCTTAGGGAAAGTTGTAGTAGTCGATCCAAACTTCTAATCAAATTTCAACTCTATCTATTCTTTATTTCTTGAAGATTTTCTTTTTCATTTTGGTAAATTTAGTAGGATATAATTCAAAATGTAATTTGTAACACTTTTTTCCTATCCATAACTACCACAATAACTACAATGGTTCTTTAGATAATTGCAAACAATAATTTTTATACATAAAAATATTTGACATTTCACCTTTTTTTCACTTAAAAATAAATTTTAAATAATGGTTGTATGATAAAAAAATTTCTTCCAATCTAAAAATAAGGACTAAAAAAATTTCCTATTTAGAAATTTTTTTATATATACAAATTTTTAAAAGATATAATTTATATCCTTTGTAATGAAGAATGAAGATAATAATATAATAATGATGCAGGAGCATCCTTGGGTTCTTGGCAATCTTGCATCAACCAAAAATATTTCTTTTTCAGTTGTTCAAGTTTTTTGTGTTTGCTATCACATACCTTCAAGTTGGCATATTTCCTTTAACAAACCTCGTGGCATGTTCTTATCATCATGTTGAACCTTCATCTTAGTTTGCACCTTAATCCTTTCTTTCTTGATGGAGATCTCTTGGATTTTGGTATGGACCTATATGTTGTTCACATTTCATGGCCTGATGGAGCTTTTTGATTTTGAAAACCTTTTCCTTGGTTTGTGAACCTTCTTTTCATATCCTTTGATGTTAATGGGATCATATGAAACCTACCTCTTCATGCACACTACATTTAATATCATTCTGGAGGAGCAATTCATGATTTGGGTCTTGACCTATTTGCATGTTACATTTTTCCATGTTGGGAAATGTGATCGATCTTGGATGACTTGGTTTTATTGTGATCATCTATATATTTGTTGTAATTATTTCTTTAGGAGGAAATAATGGTTAGATGAACCTCATGAAGGTTATAAATTAAGAATAGTTTAGATTTCTTTATGTAATCAGGCCCGTATTCCTGGAATGTAAGTATGCATGTTGCTGGCCAATTCTATGAAATTTCATGAATTTGTGTTAAATAAAAAAATAGATCTTGTATTCTGTTAACCTCTTGTTGTTTCTTGAAGTGATTGTTTCCATTGTGTGACTCTTTATACATGGTTGGATTGATCTCTTTGAGGTCCCTCCTCTTATTGCTGCATCAGGTGGTATCAGAACAAGTTTTTATTCTTGCAGTGGTGAATCTTGGTTCCTGAGGTTGTGAAGCCCTAGAAGTGTTTTTTATGGGGTGGTAGAGAGAGGATCTGACCCATAATTGTAGAGGAATTGTAAAAATATAGTTCATAGAGGAAATGCTTGAGGTTGAAGGACATATGTTGATAGTATTGTGTTGGATATGTTAAGACAGATTTTTGTTCGACTAGATGTTGTTGAAACATCCCAGAGAAGAGGTTGAAATATAGAAGATGAGAGTGATGAAAAAGGAGGAGAAGCACAAAATGTTACATCTGGTAACGAAGATCAACTAGAATTTGATCAAGAGGATGAAAGGTTTATTAGAGTCCTCACCAGTGTTGGAAGTAAACCTCATTTTAATCCACCAAACTATAGTGGTATATTAGAGTTAAATGAATTGATTGATTGGATCACAGAGATGGAGAAGTGATTTGAGTTTGAAGACACTAATGAAGACAAGAAGGTGATGTATTCTTGCACAAAATTTAAGGGACATGCATCACTATGGTGGTAACAATTGCAGACCGATAGACAAAGGAGAGGAAAAGAGAAAATCAAATCTTGGGATAGGATATTGAATAAGTTGGAAGACAATTTTTTTCTTGTAGATTATCAGGTGAATCTATCCTGAAAGTTGTAGAATCTGAAGTAGAAGAAATTATGTGTGATGGATTATACAAAAGAGTTCTACAAGTTGAACATCAAATCCGAACATATTGAGGATGAATTGGAACAAGTTTCTAGATAATTGAATGGTTTGAGGATGTCGATGCATGATGAGATCATTTTGATTAATTTGTAGAGTATGGAAGAAGCGTAGCAATGTGCCCTTAAAGATGAGGAAAATATGAACAAAAGACAAGAGAAAAGACAAAGAGGAATAGGAGGAAGATTTTAGAGAGGAAGAGGTGGAAACTATTTTGTGGATCAAAACAAAGGAAAGGTAGTGAACAAGGAGGATAAATCTTACAGAAGAGATGATAGAAGTTCATAGAGAAATGGAGGAGAAGGTGGCTACCAAAATGAAGGTTATAGGAGAGATGACAAGAGAGTGTTTAGAGGTACTTTCTTTAAGTGTGGAGGATAAGGACACCGAGTCTTTGAATGCAAATAAGGAAATTATGAAAGGAAATAATAGAGTAGAAGAAGAATAACCTTTTCTGAGGAATAGGAATGAATTGGATCCATCAATAATAATCAAGTAGAAAAGGGAGAAGCCCTGATAATGAGAATAATTCTATATCATGATGAGATGAAGAAGGAGCCCTTGCAGAGGATAAATTTGTTCCAAACAAGATGCAAAGTGGAGGGTAAAGTTTGTAAAGTTATCATTGACAGTGGTAATTCTGATAACCTAACCACAAAAGAGATGGTGCGAAAGCAGAAGTTGCAGAGATTGAAGAATCATAAGCCCTATCAGATAGCATGGATTCAAGATGATCACAAGGTATTGGTAAGTGAATAATGTTTGGTCAAATTGAAGATGATGAATTATCATGATGAAATTTTGTGTGATATTATGCCTATGGATGTATGTCATATTTTTTGGTAGACCTTGGTAGTATGATAGACAAGCTATGCATGATGGTAGGAGAAACGCGTATACTATTGTGGCTAATGGAATGAAGAAAAATTTGTTATCTTTGGAAGAACCTCTTAAGCTTAAAGTATGTACTAGTGCTAGAATATGTTTGGTAGATGGAAGAAAATTCTTGGATGGGATGAAGCATGAGAATGTGTGTTTTTCTTTAGTTCCTAAGAAGACTGCAGTTTTGGGACTAGAAGAAGAACATCCAAAAGAGATAGGGGGATTGCTGGTAGAGTATGAAAATATCATCTTAGATAATGTACCTGATGGATTGCCTCCTGTTAAAAGTATCAGTCACTGTATGGATCTGATTCCTGGAGATATTTTTTCCTAATAAAGAAACACACTGAATGATACAAAAAGAGAATGAAGAGTTGAATAGACAAGTGCAAGAGTTGTTAAAGAAGGGTTTTATTTGAGAAATTTTGAGTCCTTGTGTAGTACCAATAGTGTTAGCACCTAAGAAGTATAGACAATGGAAAATGTGTACAGATTCATGAGAAATAAACAAGATCACAGTGAAGTACCGATTCCCTTTGCCTAGGATGGTGACATAATGTATTATTTGAGTGGAGCCAGATATTTTACCAAGATTGATTTGAAGAGTGGTTATCATCATATCAAAATCAGAGAAGGTGATGAATGGAAAACTACATTCAAGAAAAATGAAGGATTGTATGAATGGTTGGTGATGCCTTTTGGACTGACTAATACACCGAGTACTTTCATGAGGCTGATGAATGAGGTATTGAAGAATTTTTTGGGTAAGTCTGGTATTGTGTATTTGGATGATATAATGATTTTTAGTAAGATAAAAGAGGAACATTTGTTGCATTTGAGACAAGTTTTGCAGAGTTTAAGAGAAGATAAGTTGCTAATAAATATCAAGAAGTGTAGTTTGATAAAGGAAGAGTTTCTATACTTGGGTTTTGTGATATCAACTAAAGGATTGAAGATGGATCCTGAGAAAGATAGACCAATTTTTGAATGAATTACATCTAAAATCATGGGAGAGGTGAGATCATTTCATGGATTGGCTAGTTTCTATCAGAAGTTCATAAGGAATTTTATTTTAGTTTGTAGTCCTATGACAGAGACAATGAGGAGAGATAGGAAGGATTTCAAGTGGAAACATGAAGAAAATAAGAGTTTTGAGTTGCTGAAACAAAAGGTGACTGAACAACCTATTTTGGCCCTACCTGATTTTGGTAAAGTATTTCAAGTTGAAAGTGATACAAGTGGGAATGAAATTAGAGTAATATTGAGTCAAGAAGTACTTGACTCATTTCTTACTTCATTAAGAAGTTGAATGATGCATGAAAAATATATTTAGTGTATCATTAGGAGTTCTATACCATAATTCAATCCTTGAAGAAGTGGAGACATTACTTTCTATCTAAGGAATTTGTGTTATATATAGATCATCAAGTATTGCAATATTTGAACAATCAAGGTAAGTTAAATTAGATACATATGAGATGGGTTGAGTTCTTACAAATTTCTAATTTTGTTTTGAAACATAGAAGTGGGAAATCAAATAAAGTTTTTGATGCCTTGAGTAGAAGAAGGAATTTATTAACTAAGATGAGAGCTGAGGTGTTAATATTTGACGAATTGAAGGCCTTGTACGAAGAAGACCCTATTTTTGTCAAACCTTGGAGATCTTGTAAAGAACCTATTATGGTGGAAAAAAGTAAGTGGTTGGATTATTTCATTCAGGAGGATATTTTAATTAGAGGAAACCAGTTGTGTGTACCTAGAAGTTCCATGAGAGACAATCTGATCAAGGAAAAGCATCATGGAGGATTAGTAGGAAATTTTGGTATTGAAAAGATAATGGCTTTGGTAAGTGAGAATTATTTTTAGTCTCAGAGTCTTAAGGATGTAAGGATATTTGTTCATATTTGTAGAGTTTGTCAAGTTAAAAAAAGTAGTCTGAATGTGGGATTGTATAAACCATTACGAGTACCAAAGAGACCTTGGGAAGGCATTAGCATGGATTTAATACTTGGGTTATTGAAGACACAAAGATGTAATGATTCTATCTTTATGGTTGTGGATAGATTCTATAAATAGTGCATTTCATACCTTGTAAGAAGACATTAGATGCAGTTAATGTAGTAGATTTATTCTTTAGAGAAATTGTGAGATTGCATGGATTACCTAGAAGCATTTCTTTAGACAGAGATACTAGGTTTTTTGGTTACTTTTGGAAGACACTTTGAAAGAAGCTGAAAATAGATTTGAGGTTTAGTTATACATTTCATCCACAAATAGATGGAAAAATAGATGTAGTGAATAGGAGTTTCAGAAATTTATTAAGATGTTTGGTTGGAGAGAAGACCACAAATTGGGATTTGATACTTGCACAAGTAGAGTTTGCATATAATAATTTAGTAAATAGGAGTACCGTGAGAAAACCATTTGATATTGTTGCTAACATAAATCCTAAAGGAGTGATTGAATTGAGAGATATTAGTCATGAAGTCAAGAGAAGTGCATAAGTAGAGGAATTTTCTGAACACATGAAGTCATTACATGTTTAGGTGAAGTAGCATTTGGAAGGAATGAACCATAAATATAAAGAGAAGACATAAAGAATTTCAAGTTAGATATGAAGTGTTGGTATATATGAAGAAGGGAAGATTTCCAATTGGAACATACAATAAGCTAAATATTAGGAAGTTTGTACTATGTGGGATCTTATGGAAATTTTAATAAGGTAATGCATATGAAGTTGAGTTCCCAGATAATATGGATATATCGCCTATATTCAATATTATAGATCTATATAAATATCATGAGGCAGAATTCAGTGATGATAGTGGATTAGAGTAATAGAATATTTTTCCTAAATAATAATTGGATGAGATTGAAGACATCTTGGATCACAAAATCGGTAGAAGCACCAGAGGTAGGCAGTACTTTGAGTATCTTGTGAAGTAGAAGAACAAACCAATTGAAGATTCTTCTTGGATTTCTCAGGCTAAGGTGGAACTTCATGGTTTTCCTTTGGCCCCAGAAAAGTGAGAGGCTTACTTTTCATTAACCTTGGGTGTCTAATGTTGGAGCATCCTTAGGTTCTTGGCAATCTTGCATCAACCAAAAATATTTCTTTTTAATTGTTCTGATTTTCTTTGTTTGCTATCATGTACCTTCAAGTTGGCATATTTCCTGTTGCAAAACTCATGTAATTTTCTTATCATTATTTTTAACCTTCATCTTGGTTCACACCTCAATTTATTATTTCTTGATGGAGATCTCTTTGATTGTAGCCTGGACCTATTTGTTCTTCACGTATCATGACCTGATGGAGCTTTTCAATTTTGCGAACCTTTTCCTTGGTTTTTGAACCTTCTTGGCATATCATTTAACATTATTGGGCTCATGGATGACCTAAATCTTAATGCACACTACATTTAACATCATTCTAGAGGATCACTTCATGATTTGGGTTTTGACCTATTTGCACATTACATTTTCCCATGTTGGGGAATATGATCAATCTTGGTCAACTTGGTTGTATTGTGATCATCTATATATGTTATAATTGTTTCTTTAGGAGGAAAAAATAGTTAGATTAACCTAATGAAGGTTAGAAATGAAGAATAGTACATATTTCTTTATGTAATCTGGTCTGTATGCCTATAATGTAAGCCTACATATTGTTGGCCAATTCTATGTAATTTCATGAATTTGTGCTAATGTGAACATTGGATCTTTCATTCTCTCAACCTCCTGTTGTTTCTTTAAGTGATTTTTTCCAATGTGTGACTCTTGTTGCATGGTTGGAATGACTCTTTGAGGTCCCTCCTCCTATGACTACATCAAATAATAAGTTATTTTTTCTGTGTGCAATAAAATGTGAGCAAATAAAAGAATAAATTAGGAATCTAAGATACATAAATTAAAAGAAAACACTCAAGATTGGAAAATAAAATAAGACTAATTAAACAAATAAGAGAAATAAATTCAAACTCCCTGAATATCCTTTGTTGAGGACATATCCTTGGATATGGTAGTTTGATATGTGTGCTCACAAGCTGGTAGTCAAAAGTGCCCAATAAAATTGATGATTATGCAAATAGTGATGATAATGGATGCAAACAGATGGTGGGATTATGGATCTAATGATGCAAATGATAATGAAATTAAGATAAGATGGGTGCCAAATGGAAAAAATTAATGCTAAAATAATTAATGATTGATGATAGCTCTAGAAACAAAATTGCATTATGACGTTGCTTAATATGAGAGTGGTTGATTTGTAAAGTAAATGAGAGGGTTTAAATAGGAAAAGGGTACAAGATGAGGGGTATCTAAAATGAAACACCCATCATCACAAATGAAAAGTGGCAATCCAAAGGATGACAAGCGCAGGGGAAGCTAGGTGTCCAATTTGGAGGGATGCCACAAAAAATGGAGGTTATTTTCTTATTCAATTAAAATAGGAATGCACACACATATGGGAGAGTTTAGGATAAGGTTGGTTTGATGGGAGGTTAAATGGATATGGTTGGTTTGAACCTTGGGTTAGTTGTAGGTTTAGTTAGTGGGTTGAGGGTTAGATGGAGGTTAAAGGGATAAAGTTGGTTGAGACCAAGGGTTAGTTAATGGGTTAGGTTGGAGTGTTTGGTTAAAAAGGGTTAAGGTTAGGAGACATGTGACAAAAAAGAGTTAATTTTTTTTTGGAGCAAAGAGGAAAATGACTATGAATTCACTATTTCAATTAAATACATGAGTTTTTAGGGGAGCAGGGTTTCATGACTTTTTCAGGAGGCTTCTTCTATAAATAGGAGTAGCAAGATGTGTAAATGACCTGAGAGGTTGAAGGGAAATCTCCAAATTTATCTTTCATGTTTCTAGAGAGGGCCTCCATGATTTTATGATTTTCCAGTTAAACTCATCTTATTTGACCCTTTTAACTCTCATTTTCACTATTACATCTGCTCCATAATTTCATCCTAAGAAACCCTAATTTGAACTAGTTAATTGCTTTTATTAGTAGATTAAATTTTTCATTTTCTCATAGGGAACCTAATTTATTATTGAAATCAAAGGGATCTACATGATTATTGTATAATTCTAATGATGGATAGATAAATGCTCGATATTATGAATTAGTAGTTACTAGATCAACCATTTCTATAGGGGTTGTGCAATATTAGTGGTAGGGATTTTGTTTATGTAAGGTAACATAAAATATACAAAACATAGTCACTTTAGAGACTTGAAGTTTTACTAATCCTATTAGTAATGAAATAAAATTCTTAATCATATCAAAAATTTCTTCTAGGCTTTCTTTTGTGCAGTATCAATGGAAGAGGTTTAGTTTACCTAGAGTGACAAAATATGTTCAAAGATAGGGGAAAAATGAAGACTCTAGTATTTTTATCTTGAAGTAGAATTTAATTTCTTTCATAAAAATTACAAATCTAGTTTACTTTAGATTCTTCTTACATATTTCATCTTTTATTTCCTTGGCTTTATGTATTGCATCATTCAAAATATGATCTTTATGAGATCTTCATCCATATTGTATTTAGTGCAGAAACACTAAGTAGTCTTTGTACTTCTATTTACCATATTTTCTTCTCTTAGAGTTGATAGGGTCAATTATTTTTCTCCATGAAATTATTGTAGTAGAAATTATATGAATTCAAAATTTTAAGCTCATGTCGTGACTCTTTCATCATTTATTATTAAAGTGATATGTTATGGATTTTTATCTTTCTAAAATTTGGGCAGAGCATAATGGTTTATTGTAAATGTCTAAAATCATGCAACATCAAAACAAAATACACTACCAGTTTCATTTGAGTAGCAGTTATGCAACTAAAATTTTCCATCGAACATCGTACTGGTTTTTGTTGTATTTAACAAGGGAATTCTTTTACCATTTCCATTTGTTAAATGAAATCAAATTGTTTGAAGTTTTGTACAATCAAATGAGGTTGAACCTTTAACCTTTTCAATATTTTAAATATAATTTCCAAAATTTTCATTTTTACTTGAGATTTTAATATATTTGATAAATTCTTTCTATTGCCACGATGAATAATCTTGAAAAAAAATTGTAACTTTCATGTTATCTTACAAGATAATACTAGACAACAATTTGGTTATGTGATGGGATTGCATAGACATTGTCAATGTTCATTTCTAATTAGGTAGAAATTGTATTTATAGTGTTTCTTGTATAGATTTATGTGGCCAAAGGGAATACACACACACACACACACACACACACACACATGAAAAAAATCATTTACTCAGAATTACTGTGCTATTTTACTATTACATTTGTGTTCTATTTTCTTATAGAAACATGATTATTACATTAATTTCTTAATTTTTCCTACTATAGAGTCTGAAAATAAACCAACAAAAGAAGGATATTGATTCTTTTGTTGTAAGGGATATCCAACTTCTTGGATATAATTGTCACAATAAAATAGACATGAAAATGACTATGTAGTTATGAGTTTGTGAAAAATGGTTCTTGACTACAAAATCATAATGAGGTTGAGTTTTATGTATTATTTTAGATCCAAAATTATTTAATTTCCAATAGTTGACGATGTTAATGATTGCAAATTAATTTTAATAGAGCTTAGCTTTTTTTTTTAAAAATTGTTTTAAATTTTTTTTTTATCAAAATAAGAACATGAAATTCACTCAATTTTAAATTATCTTATAGTTGCACATCATATAAGACCCATGTTTTAATTTATATTAGGGAATTCTTGAAATCTAATGTAGCTGAATCACTTCTTATTCCATTTCAACTTCAACATTGACCTTTAAATAAAATATTTGACATTCCTCTTGTTTACAAATGCAAAAGACTAATTCTACACACACTTCCACGTATATGAATTTTAAAAAAAGATCTTTCGTCGTTTACTGATTCTCATTTTATGTTATAACTCATTCATGAAGGATTATACTTCAGACATTATTTATTTTCCTTTGACATGGTGGACTCTCTCTAGGTTGAGCTATGTTCTCTTAATATATCAATATTTATTCTTCTCAAAATAATTTCAAAATTTCTATAAAACCACACTTTTGTAAGACCATCTATATTGATCTCATACTTTACATAGCTTTACAAGTTTGGGTATTTTTGTTCACACAATTTATTTGATACTTTTTATTTAGTTTCATTTGTTTTTTTGATCAATAAAAGGCCAAAGCCAAAGATTTTTATTCATTTATTATAAAAGGTAATTACAATTGCTCCATTTGCTGCGGGCACTGTTAGGAGAGAATGGAGATAAGAAAACCTCTAGTCTTTCTCAGGACATTAAGTCCATATCATAAATTACTCATCTTAGTTGGTTTCCTTTGTCAGGCATTGCAAATTTGAGGCCCCGGTTCCTTGGGAGCCTATGTTTTTACATCCAGAATAATATAGTTTTTGATAGAAATCTTGGTATTATATATCAGAAGAAGAATTGAGAAGAAGAGAATTTATTCATTTTTTGAAATTTTTTTCCATTCGTTTCCTTCCTTTCTCTTAGAGGTGAACCCTTACTATTGAAGCCCAAACTATACTATTACCTGCAACCAAACTCTCCTACTTGGAAAAGATCTCTATTAGTTGGTTCAATGTGACTTCAAAGACTTAAATCTGAGAATTAAATTAAACATGTGTTTTTAGATGGTGAAAATTCAGTTCTCTTACTAATGTTACCTCTCTTATTTTCATCACCCAGTTTTTTGGGTAGGAAATCTGCATTTAAATATATGAGATGTTAAAATCTATATAAGGGAGTCAATACAATCATACTACCTTTCCTTGAAGTTTAACTTTCTTCTAGATATGATATTAACCCATAATTCTACAGTATTTCCATAGTTATACAGATTAAATGAGTAAATGCAAATAAGAGATAGAGAAGAGATGTTATTTTTTCCATGAGTAACACTTTTTAATTTAAGAGACCCCAATTGGAAAAGGTGTAAAAACATGGCAAAAGGTGTATAATTCCCAAGGAAAATATTAATTTTATTGAAATTTTTTTGTTTCACGCAGAAAAAATAATAATCTCCATTGGCGAATCATTCGTAATCTCTCAAAGTTTGTGAAAAATCCTAGCGAATTGTAATATTTTTAAAACCATAAAAATATGTATATTTGCAAATAAAAATTATTTTCAAAGCATTAAATTAATTCTGTGGGTGAATTAAATCATTTTTATAGACAAAAAAATAGATTTTTTGGCGATTAAAACCTCTTTTAAATCCCCAAAAACATATTTCAGTCTCATGTCCTCTTTCAACTATAAAAGATAGCCCACACTACATAATTGTATGATAAGTTCAAAATAAGGCTATTGACTTCTTCCATGCTGGCATATTAGATGATACTCACTAGTAAATTTGTCATGATTTGACCTAAAACATGGGCCCATCAAACAATGAATAGAATTTTCCCTATCACCACCTCATTGCTTGGCCCTATCCTTTACCAACACTGGCCAACCATGGACACATGACACTTGGTCACTAACCCTCAGCCCAAAATAACTATTATTTATAATAAATCACAACCTAGTGACAAGCCGCCAACCGTTCAATCTCTAACTCTCAACCTAAACATGTTAAAGCTTCAAACCTTGTGAACTAGAGGCCAAGACAAACAAACCACTGAACGCTAACTCGCAACCTCAAAATGTTGAATTTCCTTAACCACAGTGACTTGGATACATCAGTGAAATAAATCTTATTGCTAGCTCGCTAGCATAAAAAATTAAAACTCTTAACCGCAACGACTTAGTGATCATTAGTACAAAACAACTTGTTGCAGCTCTCCAACATTTTCTTTTACATTTACTAAGCACCAAGAATTGGAGATAACATTCCATCCTTAAAAAAATTGGTGATGTGGCAACTTCTCACAGACTCTTAACTTCAAAAAGGAATATGCCAACCATCTCGCAAGTCAGTGACCACACAAAACAAGAACCTAGTTAGTCATAATTATAAAAATAAGACACATAATAGTCACTCACTAGCTCGCAGTGTATTAACACTTAAGACCTCTTAACTTCATGAGATGCTGACCAAATCAAAGACTTAACCACCAACCCTTTACTCACCAATTCACGGCTTAAAAACACTAACACGAAACTAGCTTGAGACCTAGCAACAACCAAAAATTCAAAGGCATTCTCCAGATCGCTAGATACAAAAATCAACATTTCAAAAGATAGAGACCATGCAACTAAACCATTTTGAAACATTATTTGATTTTTTATCATTTTTTCAGGACATTATGAAAATTTTTAGTATTTTTTTAGGACATTATGCAATTTTTTTTTGAATTTTTAGCTTCTTATTTGGATTTTTAGGGTTTTTTCAGAACATTAAGATATATACAAGTTGTTATCTCTAATTCAATAAGTGAGGAACCTAAGGAATCAACCATGTTCAAGGTCTTGACCCCAATTCAAATTCAAATTCAAAGTTAGTCATTTCCAAGAATCTACCCCCAGACAAAATACAAACTATATATAGAGACCAAAGATACATATAGACTGGGTGTGACAAGGAAAGGAAAAAGAATTTCAACCAGTTACAGGCCATAAAGGGGCACTATGGTTGACTCAAAGTGAAAGATATGATCAAGAAAGGAAAAAAGAACACCAGGTGGAATCATGATAGACATTGGAGCAACAACTTACTATGCGTGGCACCTGTTTGCTAGGTTTTCACCATGGTACTTGCCCAAAGTGCCGGTTACTGCCAAGTTCTCACTTGTGGATGATATTTTTTCTCTTTATTTCTATTTTTGTGTGCCAAGATGCCTATTTACCAGGTTTGTATCAAGGCAACCATTTTTTTATCTTTTTCTCTTTTTGTTTTGTATTTTTTTTCTGAATTGTTTGCAATTTTTATTTTTTTTTGTATTCTTTCAATAAATTTTTGCAATTTTTTGTTTTTTTTTAGGATCATGCATAATAGTTACACAGGTGAATGTTGTTCACTACTTCTGACAATGGTTCTCCCTCCAGTGTTGCAAGATGAATACTCCAAACCCATATGCTACAGTGACTATATAGGGTCCTTCCCTGTTTGGTTCAGTTTTTCCAGGCTTCTCTCTACGTGGCTGGGTTTTGTAGTTTATTTTCAGAACCAAATCTCCAATCTCAAAATGGTGGACTCATACTTTCTTGTTGTAACTCCTTTTGAGATGGTTTTGATATTATTGTAGGTGGACAAAGGTGACTTGTCTCCACTCATCTAACCTTTAAAGCTCATGCAACCTAGAAACTCTATATTGTTCATCATTAATAATGTGTTGCAAAGATACTCTAAGTGATGGAATTTCAACTTTAAGGGGTAAGATGGTCTCAATGCTATAGACAAGAGAGTATGGAGTGGCATGAGTGGGGGTGCGAATGTTGGTTCAGTAGGCCCAAAGAGATGGACTAAGTTGCAGATGCCAGTCTTGGCTAGCATCATTGACAGTCTTTTGAAGGATCTTTATTATTGTTTTATTAGATTCCTCAGCTTGACCATTGCCTTGTAGATAGTAAATGCTGGAAAATCCATGACAAATTTTGAACTTCTCATAAAGCTTTGTAATATCCTTATTTTGAAATGGGCTACCATGATAAGTAATGATAGCGAAAGGAAATACATAGTGGCAACTGATATAATTCAGAATAAATTTTGAAAATTGCTTTCTTGTGATATATGACATAGGGATATCCTCTACCCATTTGGTAAAATATTCAATGGCAGTTATAATATACTTGTGGCCATGAGAAGACAAAGGTGTATTCTTCCCTACAAGATCAAATGACCATTGAGAAAAGGGCCATGGAGAAACAACTAGCTGCATATCCTGCGCTAGAGTATGAATCAAGTTGCCATGGATCTGGCATTTATAACATTTTTTTAGCAAACTTGTGCACATCTTTCTCCATGGTGGGCCAATAATATCCAACTCTTACCATCTTCTTAGCAAGACTTTAACCATTTAAATTTACTTTGCAAATACCATCATGGACCTCGTGTAAAGTAGTTTTATCCTCTCATGAATTGAGGTATCTGAGGAGGGTTTGGTCAAAATCTCTCCTATAAAGGGTATCACCAACAATGACATATCGAGTGGCTTGATGGATAAGGGCTCCGTATTTTTTTAGACAGGGACAAAGATAAGAACTAGGCATGTAGGTAATCATAAATATCTTGGTACTAAGGGGAATCAAGACCAAAAATATCACACACAAGATCAGATTATGGAATATGAAATATAGGAAGCAAAAACTTCTCGATGAGAAATTCACATCATTCTTCATTGTTTGGCATGTCAATCATAGGGGTGATAGTAGCCATAGAATACTCCTACTTATTGTGAACCCTAGGGAGTTTCTGAAAGATTATTGTAACAAATTGACCCTTTAGAAGATCAGCCAACTGTTTGTAAGGTATCAATTTTTTATATTTTGTTTCATAGTCATCTGTTACTTTCTAGATGACTAATTAGGAGTCACCATAGACTTTAAGATGCTAAATTTTCCATTGAATGACTAGCTTGAGCCTGGTGACTAGGGCTTCATATTCAATGATGTTGTTTGTGTAGTCAAATGTAATTATGTATGATTTTGGGATTACATCACCTTGTGGAGTGAAAAACATGATGCCGACTCTTGATATATGTCTAGTGTGTGTGCCATCAAAATATAGTTTCCATTCATTAGAGTTTGAGAATGTGAAAATAGACGCATCTAAAAATTCTAAGAGAAATGGGTGCTCTTCTGGAACTGGCACTTGTGCAAGCCAATCTTCTATCACTTGGCCTTTAATTTATTTTTGGTCCACATACTCAATGTCAAATTCACTCAGGAGAATTACACATTTGGCTAGGCGGCCTGTGAGAGATTATTTTCTTAAAAGATGTTTCAATGGGTCAATCCAGGACACTATCATAGTTTTCTGATGTAGCATATAATGTCTTAGTTTTTTTGTTGCAAAAACCACAACAAGAAATTCTCATTCAATGAATGAATAATTCAATTCATATCCTACCAGTTTTCTTCTTATGTAATAGATATCTCTTTCTCTTCCCTTTTCATCATGTTGTCCTAGAATATCTCCCAATTTAGTTTCTATGGTAGAAATATATTAGATGAATGGATTTTATGGAATGGGAGGCATAAAGATTGGAGGATTTAGCATATACTCTTTCAATTATTGGAAATATTTCTCACATTTTTCATTCCAGTGAAAAGTCACACCTTTATGCAATAGATTTTGGAAGGACTGGCACTTGTTTACGAGTTGTGCAATGAGCCATTGGATAGACTGCAATTTCCCCTGTAGAATTCTCATCTTTTTTAGAGTATTAGGTGGAGGCATGTCTAGAATAGATTTTACTTTTTTAGGGTCCACTTCAATATATCTTTGAGAAATAATATACCCTAGGAGATTTCTAGAAAAAACTCCAAAAACACACTTTTTGGGATTTAAGAAAAGCTTTTATCCTTCCATTATCTCAAAAGTTTTCTCTAGAATGCTTAAATGATCTTTTCTGGTGGTAGACTTGCAGATTAGGTCATTAACATAATCTTCCATTAGGATATGCCTAAAATAATAAAAGATTATAGTCATTTCTCACTAATATGTTTCTACAAAAATCTTGAGGCTGAAGGGCATGATGTTCCAATAGTTGTTCCCCAAGGATATGTGAAAGTTGTCTTTGGTTGATCCTCAGGAGAAATTCAGATTCTATTATAACTAGAGAAACCATCCATCAATGATAGAATCTCGTATCCTACATTCATGTTTACAATAATGTCAATATTAGACAATGGAAAATCATCCTTAAGGCATGCTTTATTAGATCACAAAAATTAGTGCATATCCTTATACCCACAGTGTGTTTTCTGATAGGTACTAGATTGGAAATCTAATCTGCATAATCTATAGGTTTGATGAAACCAACATTCAATAAATTTTTCAATTCTGCTTTTACCAAAAGGGCTACCTGAGGATGCATTTTCCTTAATTTTTATTTTACTAGTTTCACACCTAGCTTCAAAGGCAAGTGGTGAAGAACTAATTCTGGATCCAGGACAAACATATCACTGTAGGACCAAACAAAATTAATCTATCTTTCAAGAAAGAATTTGACAAACTCTTCCTTTTCTTCTTGTGACATTGAAGCTGCAAAGTGTATGATTTTTAGGTTGCTCGACGTTCCCAAATTGATTTCCTCAGTCATTTTAATCAGCAATGCTGACTTCTCCTTTAGAGGGGGTATTTCTAATCTTCCATCCTTGGGCACCTCAAAGAGGTTTTAACCCTTAGATACATCCTTTATTTTTACTTTTGTATGGTCTAATTGCGCCTTTTGGTTTTCACCAGAAGACCTATTCTTTTAATTTTTTCCTTTTTTAATTTTATCATTTTCACTTTTGCGACTAAAAGATGGAGTTCACTCCCCAAAGTATGTTGTGGAAAAAATGTCAATAGAGAATCCTTCTTTATGATCACCTGATGGCATGCCTTCTCGGAGCTCGAATAATTTCTCTATTACTTCATCATTTTTGAAGTGATCTAAGGTCAATGATCCTTGTTGATCCCAATCAATAAATTTAGGGTAGACCAATGGGATGTCATCATAGGTAGTGAAATTTGTTTTGAAGCTAGGGGTAAGGGAAAATATATAAAGATCACTTTTTTAAGAGTTAGAGGTTTTGTGTACAAAAGGTTTAGGATGAGGATCCCAAAAAATTGTGGCCCAGGGATCAGGACATGTTGTTGGAGGAGGTGTGTTGTCAACATGTTTTTCTTCAATTGGTGGGTCATCAGACTCAGGAAAGACATAGTCAAGCTCATAGGAACTGGAGGAATATGAAGTCCATTCCCACTCATTGGAATCGGTAGTTTTAGAATGGGGAACTTTAGATGCCTTGTCATCATTAAAAACATCCACATTTTTACATGAGGCCACTTTAGTATTCAAAGAGACAATTCAAAACGGTTTAAATATGATTCCCAAATGAGGAAGATTTCCTTTTGTAACAATTGGTTCAATAATCCCTTTCTTTTTTGCACCAAGACCACTGCAACCATCATAGCCTTTGTTGGTAATCATTTCTTAGAATGCCTTTTTAAAACTTTTGTAGAGCTTCAACCTTATTTTATGGTGGAAATATTTAAGTTGCAGGGGGTTTTGTGCTCTTTTTCATGTGAAAAGGTTGCAAAGGATCATGGGAGGAAAGTTTTGTTTCCCTTGGATTGTCTCTGCACAATCAAAAAAGGTTGGAAGCAGTCAAAGAATCCATGGTGCCTTTGCTGGTCTGTGTTTTGTTCTAAAGCGTTCTAGGTCATTTGTCCCACATTGGTTGTGCGGTGGAGGAACCTAATTTTTTTTATATATTCAAGCTTACAATAGTTAAGTGCCTAAAAGGAATGCACCTTTTCGTTGATGGTTCGTAGATGAATTGGTGATGTGGCGGCCAGCTGACAGATATGAAGGTAATTTTTGTGCCCATGCTCAGGTGACATGGTCGAAGGAGTGACAGGTGTTGGTAGGGTGTTATGGCATGATCTAAGTCACAATAGGTCTAGTTAGATCACATGTTGGCATAGTTGTGACATGTGGTGGGGTTTTTCAAATAAGATGGTCAAGTGGCAGAGGTCCTAGCGAACCAGTGGGTTCCACATGGTGACAAGTGGCAGCTTGTCATGTAGTCGTGATGGTAAGAAGAGAGAGAAAAATAATTTTTGTGATTTCATGAGGTACTACCATGTGTCCTGCTCAGAGATGAAGAGAAAGATAAGGGACATGCAAATCTAGGTTCATCTGACAGTTGGCATGATTCTGCTATCTCAAGATGTAGGGAAGTTATTCTTCACGCCTTTAAGCCTGTGCGAAATGTGGATGGTTATGGGACCAATAGCTTTTGAGTTCAAAGAAGAGGTAAATCATGCTCAAATATAAATGAATCTAATGGTGGGTGTGATCCTGTAAAGATCAAGATGTGGTGAAGTTATCCATCAAGGCATTACGACTATTCACCATGTGGATTTCTCAGATTGTGGGTACTTCCTGGGGTTAAAGGTAAATTTAATATTCTGATAAATATTTTTGATCTAATGGTGGGAATGATCCCACAAAGATTAAGGTGCAAGGAAGTTCTGATTAATAAAAATAGGTTTTACAAGGACCCGAAACCTTTACAAAAAAACAGAGAGTTCAGTAGGTTTTACAAGGACCTGCAACCTAGTTTAAAAGATACACAGTTTAAAAAGTATAAAAATCTTTTCCAAGGCAACAGAACAGAAAGGGACAGCAACACAACTTATCAAAAAGAAAAAAGTCCCAAAGTAGAAGCATGAAACAACAGGGACAACAAAAAGGAAACAAACAGGACAAGCAGAGAAAAGAAAACAGTTACATTTCTTTAACCATTTCTTCAGCTTCCAGGACCATAAGTTGCAAGGAAGTTATTCATCATGGGTTCACGCCATTTCACCGTGTGACATTTGATGGGGCATGGTCAGGGTTGTAGTATTGATGCCAAACTATCAGATAAATTTCCATCAAGTGGTAGGAATAATGCCTTAATAAAAAGTTGTGTGAAGTTTATTATTTGTGGCATCACACCCATGTGATGTGTGGGGGATGACAGGGCTAGTGTAAAGCCAAAGGAGTGTAATGAATAGTTATATTAAAAATTATCAAACAACAGGCATAATGCCTCGTTCAGAAGATGCATGAAGGTTATGCATGGAGGGTTCATGCTTGGTTGAACTGTGTCTATGGAAGGGCCAGACTGGGGTTAAAATTAAACTAAAGATCACACAGATCCTTTTTAATCTAACGGTGGGCGTGTTTCCTTGAAGAAAAGATGATTGTTGAATACTTATGGAGGCACTGCGTGAGGATGACACATTGCATCCTGTGATAATGGGTTTGAAACTTTGGAAAGGTAAAGCATCAGGAAGGTTTCTTTTAATTGGACGATAGAAGCTTTTCCTTGATTAGAAGATGCACAAAAGATATTCATCAAGGGTTCACACTTGGGTGACACATGTTCAGTTTGATGAAGAAAGGTCAAAGGTTCCACATGCTGTCACTTTAAGGGGAAGTTTGACGACCACATTTTAAAGTTGAGTTTAATGATTTAATCTAGGTCATCGATTGGTTATCCATGCCATGTGTAGCCATTGTATCTAGTCATTTGAATATTTAATTTCTTTCTTGAGGTTTTTGAATTGGTGGACTGTGTCTTATGCAAAAGGATAATAAAATTGATGAATATGATCTTCTGGGTCATATTTATGCAGTTGTAAGGCCCTAAAGGGTGGAAATTTAATGAATAAGAGTGCATTAATGTTGAGAAGTGATGTTGTAGGGTTTTTGATATGTTTTACAAGTCTTATGTAACCCTTATTTGACACCTTGTCATTTTTTCCATTACTTTGGGTCTATTCCCGAGCCTTGGTGGTTGGAAAACCGGATCAAATCCTTTATTGATCTTTTGAAGAAAGATCAGTTGATGTTTGCAGCATGGAGTGGGCTAATTTATATGAATTTTTATTATTATTAAGGATGTCTCTTTCCTTCTATAGAGGACTTCTCTCCAACATCCCAAGGTGAATGGCAACTTCAGATCAAATTAAACACATAAAGGAGTGAAGAAAAGGTTTCAACTTGATGGTAGAGAAGTTTGGTGGTTGGATGAGTTATTGCTTTGTAACTTAGTTGTTGGCTCTTAACCTAAATGATCCAAGGCTTGTTTCAATCCTTGTTCTATAAAATTATTTCCAAGATTATTTAGTAAGGGCTAGAAGTTATGAACTAGAGAAAAGCATTGAGTTGCATACCTATTTCCAGTTAGGAATATATCAGATTGTTTCTAAGACTATATCAAGATAGAACAACAAATTTTACATCTTTTTCATTTTATTGAAGTGGTATGTATTTTGAACCACATTGATACATAAGCAAGATTATTCATACTTAATACAGTATTTCCGATTCGAGTCTCTCCTTTGCTCACTTCTTGAGTTGTGGATTTTTTGATTCATTGCATGGAATTTATCTATGTATATGTTGTTAGTCCTTAGATTTTATCTAGGATCAAATTAAAACTGCTCTAGATAAAACATAGGTTTATTTGGTTTGCACAAGGATCTTATAAGTAGTGTTTGATTTGAGATTATTTGTGTTTATGGCTTTCATTCCTTGACAACAGTTGGTTTTTTATTCTGTTCCTAAACTAGAAATATTGCCCAATGGATAAAGCACTGATTATAAATTAGTACAATCTCTGTTGATACATGTTTGATTGGTTTGGCTATATTTTGCAAAAGTTAAATCTAAACCATTTCCAAGTTCTTTGATGTTTTGTGGTTATTGGTTGTGTGTCCTTCATGGTAATGGAGAGTCAATGAATGAGTGGTTAATATTTAGTACTTTCTTACCATTATCTGTTATGCAAAATCCAGAGTTGTAAAGAGTTATATTTTGAGCTAGATTAGGTGTACTCGCCTTGGTCTTGTAGAGCCAAAAGTGAAGAGGGAATTTTTGTCCCTATAGTTGGTCCAATTACCTGAAGATAATCCCATATTTGGAACTAACCATTATTCAAAATCCATCTTAAGGTATACTGGTAGCTTTCAAAGCATAAACATTTGAAAAAAAATAATAGCCTTTTATCTGCATTATTGTGAACCCTGGTCCATATCTTTCAACATGTATCCCAATGGGTTCTTGTTCTTATTTCTATTTATTATTGTAAATCTAGCTAGATGTATTATCATACACATGTTCTTCACACAAACCTCCCCTGCTAGTGAATGTAGTTGAGGGCCTTGTTAGCACTGCCTTGTAAAAAATTTGATTTTCTTGGTCTGTTGTTTTTCCTGGGCTTTCTTGGTTTCAAATTCTGTGCTTTACTGTGAAAAACCTTGAAAACCCTTGTCATTCCAAGTGTTAAAAGAGGATTTTAAACCCTAAGTCATGGTGCGTTCTATTTTGCAGTTACCTTTTTCCTTTCACTTAAGACATGTGTTTTATTTAAATCACCTTGTCGTGTTACCACAGTTGAATATTCCATTTGTTTTCCTGACTCTGTGTTTTCCTTCAGTCGCGTAGTCTCATAATGGTTTAGCATATTCCTTTTGCCTTCTGAGACTCAGTGATTTCTTTCATGTCGGGTAGTCACAGAATAGCTATGTCATAAGGCTTTATGAAGGAGGGACCCACTGCTTAGTCGGGTGTTCGCAAGAAAATCCTAACAGTTATGAAATTGTTCCTAGACTCAGCGATTTCTTTATGTCTTGTTGTCGCTAGATCAGTCAAAGTTGATAGTTAAGCAATGCCTTTAGTCGTGTGGTCTCAGAATGGGATAGCAGTTAAGATATTTTAGCTCAGACTTCGCGACTAACCGTCTGTGGTTAGCAATAATGTGTAGTCAGGATGTCGCCAGAACATGACGATGACTCAGTTCTCCAGTATGCATTCAATGAGAAAATGACTGTGTGACATCTGTTAGAAGGCAAGTGGATATATAAAGGCTGTCGCATGGTCACTAGCAAGAGAATGTGGATTCAGCGACTTCCAGACTAGTGTGCTCTCCTTTCAGTCGTAGTGTCTCAGAAAAAGTTAAGGGTATGCATGCATATCTGGCGATTAAGCGACAGCCGTCCGATGAGAGAATAAAAAGATCAAACGGTGGTCGCAGTGTCTAAGAAGAAATGTGCCCTACAGAAAAATTTCTCCCAACTTGGCGATTAGGGTATGTCACACGGTCGCTAGAAGTGAAAAGGGGGCGCTTATAACTGTTAAGGTAAAATCAAATGCTCAGGACTTGATTCCCCGACTTGGCGACTAAGCATTGTCGCGTAGTCTTGAAATAGAAATGAAGCATTTGGCGACAAGGAGATAACCATGATGGTTAAGGGTAATGGCTAGTCGCAAGGTCTCAGAATCAATGACGAGTGAATGTTAACTGGGTGCAACTTTGATTTTAGTTGTGTCGCATGATCGCGAGATTGTAACTCAGGTCAGCCAAAGATTTAGAAAGCTCGATGTCGCCAAGTCTGAAGATGGAACCATGGTTAGTGACAGAGGCCCATGATAAAGAGACTTAATATAGTCGCTCAGTCATTGATCAACAGAGATGGAAGGAAAAGAGCTCGCGAGTAGGCAACTAGAGAAAGAAAAAAGACATTGTCGCGAGTTCGCAGTCAGTGACAGAATGAGAAAAATTAGCTCGCGAGTGTGCGACTGGTTAAAGGTGAAAAAAGCATCGCTCACTTGCAGAAGATGAAAAATAGAGCAAGAAAGGATGGAAAGTATGCGATCAGTTGAATAGCAGGGCTACAAAGCACCAAGGAAGAAACAGGAAAACAAAGCACAAAATTTTGCAAAAATAGAAGAGAGACATGGAAAAATTCGTGTCTGAGGCTGGAATTGCCATTGATGCCAGGTGGGTAGAAGCTATTGTCTTTTGATTGGCCCACTGTCACATCAATGAACAGATGGGATGCAAATCTTAAAGGATAAATATGGTTAAGCCATAGAAGATAAACCTTGTTAATTAGCTGCCACCTTGTTAATTAGCTGTTGCCAAGTTGTTGCGAGCTGTTGTGTAATCCTTCTCAGTATGTCGGTATATTTTCGCATCCTTGTGCTATAAAAGGATCCCAAGATTACTGAGAATGGGATGGTCATTTTTCTGTCTGAAAATAATACTAAGTCTGGTCTTTCTTGAGAAGTCTCTGTTGAATGTACTAATTGATGATGACTTTTGAATGAAATCCAATTCACAGTTTCTGAAACATTTAGTGGAGTTTCTGTCTTCATTTGCATTCTGAGTTTTGTTTAAATTGAATGTTCAAGGAGCATTTTCAATTTATAATCTATAAGGAAGATTATGAAATATTTCTAGGGTTCTTTCAAGGAGAGAATATACCTTAGAGAGATTTCAACAAAGTTCAGGATAGTGAATGAATCTGATGGATTAATCTGGCTAAGTGTATTGAGGTAGATATATAAGGTATATCTATGTTGGTGTTTGATCCTATAATTGTCTTTAAGTTTAGTTTTCAATCCTGCTGGTTAAATTTATTCACAGATAACTCCATGCCCTAAGATTTAGCACTGGTCTATTTTTGTTCAATTAAATGGCTATCATCCTTAACAATCAATCAAATCTTTACTTTCAAGTTTGGTCTATTTTAGTGTATGTTACAATGGTCATTCCCTGTAATTCCACCATTAGCAAGCTAGAATAATTTAGTGATTTCATTATTCTAAGTCTGCAAGGATAATCCCGCCTGAGTCTGTGGAGCTCAAAGTGCAGGAGGTCTCAAGACCTTGTTACTATTGTCCTACTCTATGCTGGGTCAGTGTCAGGGATAAATAGAGTCATACTTCTGAGGAGTATATTTTATGACAGCAAGAAAAGGGAACAAGAGAAAATGGCGACTCTACTGGGGATAAGCTGAAAAGATATTGTTAAAGAAATCAGTAACTCCCTGCTGTGTTTAAGATAAATCAAATTTCAAGTGGATTTGCCCATCCGAGTACGCCAACAGAAATTGGTGACTCTACTGGGGAATAGGTATTTGAAAGATCATTTGTAAAGTCCAGTTTATGAAATCACATATTGTGTATTTGCATTTTATATGTCCTCAAACATCACTTTCTACAAGGTGAATCCTAATTTTCCCAAAGATTTGGGTGGCGACTCCGATTATTGGTTATAGTATTTCTAAGGGGAATACTAGCAGATTAAGTGTGTGAACATTCATTTCAAGATAATGAGGAATACAAAATCAAACACAAAGAATCAGTCTCAGGCAATATCAGAAAGTAGTAGTTCCAAATATCCCAAAAGAAACTACTCTAGAAAAGGGGAATCCTCTAATACTGCATCTTCGAAGCCTAGGACAGTAGGCCAAAACCAATCATTTGACACTATTTTTGAGAAAGAGACTAATAAACCCCTAATCCCTGAATCTGATATACCTGGTTACTTTGAAGATATATTCAACCCTAGACCAAAAAGTATGTTTCAAGAAAAGGAGGAGGCATCTTCCTGCTTTGAGGAAATTCCCTATGAGAGGGTTGAAGAACAAAGCCAAAAAATCAAGTGAATATAGATGAGTCTTCTAGTTCTGACATTGAGGAAGTCCTTAGGGATAATGACATTTTGAGGAAGGAATTGGATGAACTACTATTGATCAAGCAAAGGAATGATGAAGCCAGAGAACAAGAAGTTATAAATGCTATTCATGAAAGGGAAACCTTAAAGAAGCGAGATGCTTAGTTGAAGTTGGCAGCTCAGGGAGCAAAAGAAGGATTTCATGGTTTGAATAAAGAGCTTTTTGGAGATGTAAACACCCTGAAAAAAGAATGCCATGAAAGAGAGTATCTGCTCAAGGAGGGTAAACCAAAAAATACAGGTCCTTTAATGACACAAATTGTTAAACCTGAGAATCAGAAATCCCTCAAGCCTCAGTTAGTAACACAAAATGTATCAGCAACTAATCTTGGGCACACAGATATGGATAAAGGAAAACAAAAGGTAACTGGAGTTAGTTTTTCTCAACCTAAAATTGAAGAAGGTATGTCTCAAGATATATTTTCACTTAATATGGAATTAGAAAGGGCAAGAAAAGCCAAAGATGATATTGCAAAACAGCTGGAAAAAGCTGAGTTGGAAGCTGCTGCTGCAGAGATGAAAAATAGAATTGCTTTCCTAAATTCCATGACCAATCCCAATGCTACAAGTAATACAAACACCCAGACACATAATGCAACCCAACGGGTTGTATCACAGTCAGGAATGAGTGGACCTAGTAGAAATACTAACCTCCACAATATGGGAATTGGTCAGAGCAGTAGCCATGCCACATAGAATGTTGGCCAGAATACAGTTTCACATTTTAAAAGAAGACCCATTCATTTGGAAAGATATAGACAGTTATTCTTTGATGGGATCCCTAGCCAACCAAATCCTATTCCTAATGAGGTCAGGGATAAAATTCCTAAGTTCAGTGGGAATAATGCCATAACCGGTGAAGAGCATTTGAAAGTATTCTCTGATACAATGAATGATTATGAGATTGAAGATGATGATGCTGTAATGAAATTGTTTGTGCAATCCTTGACTGAGGATGCAAGAGATTGGTACCGGGGTTTACCTGATCATAGTATTTATTCCTGGGATGAATTTGTTAGATGTTTCAAAGAGCAATATGGTGATAAGATAAATTCTGGTTTTATGTTGAATGAGTTCAATAGCCTAAAAAAATACACTAATGAAAGCATTGCTGAATTTAATGTAAGATTTCAGAAGGCTATGTATAAATTGTTCCAAGTATTAATATTGGATGAGAATGTATGTGTTACTGCTTATTTTAATGCTCTGGATGGAAAAACAACTTATTTGTTAAGGGACAAAGACCCCCAGACTATGAGAGAAGCATATAAGCTGGCTATAAACATAGAAAGTAACAGAAGGGCATCTGGCAAGCTTGGTAAATGGGATGACAATAGGCTGTGGAAGGAATAAAAAACACAGCCAAATAAGAACCCCAAGGAGGAAAATAAAATGGATGCATTGGTCACTGTAGTGAAAGATCTTGCTACCAAGGTGGATAAGAATGAGAAAGGATTCCAAAATAATAGACCACAGTTTCAAAGGCAGGAGAGACCATATAGACTACAAGATTTCCCTTATAAGACTCAGTGGAAGGATGGGAAACCTGTGTCAGAGGAACACAGTGATCCAAAAAACAAATAAATTCCTGACCCATTAAAAAACAACAGTGCCCATAATGTGGAAAACACTCCTTGGTGTATGGCCTGCAATATTCCCCATTCCCCATATCAATGTGCTGTAGCTCTAGGCTTATTGGATCAACATGAAAACATTGGAACACAAGAAGATTAAGATGAGAAGAAACCTATAGTAAACATGTGTGAATTCACCATTGAAGATGATAATGGTAGTTCAGATGAAGAATCAGAAAAGATCCGACTTGCAGTGAAAAATACCAGCACTAAAGCAGGGCAATTCCCCTTTGGAATGCTTGATGAGGAAGAGATAAGAATTTTTACCATTACTGTTGTAACACAAGCAAGAAGTTCATATTAGCTCAGAAATAGAAAAGTTGACCAAGTTGTGGTACAACTTGACTCACCTGTCATTACAGAAGTTGTAAGTGAAGAAGTTACACAAAAGAGAGATACCATGACTAAAGGAAATAAAGTCACCCCCACTCATGACTGCCAATCAAAGCCATTGAAAGAAAGCATAGGTAAAGTGCTTCCTGATGATAACACAACTCTCCCTACTTTTAATATGAAGCAAGCTTTGTCTCAGATGAAGGTTTCTGTTCCTTTGATTGAAATGTTTAAAATTAAGGAACATAGGGATGCAACATTATCATTATTCTCTGACCTACATGTTTCACCTAACAATGTTGTTTTGAGAGAGGAACTGAAAAATGAACGTGAAGAGAAGGATAAGATCCCAATTTGTTTGGGAAATATAGTCATTCAAGAACCAAATCAAATTGATCCTTTTTATATTACATTGCTCACAAACAATATGTTGTTAAAGAATTGTATGATGGATTCAGGGGCTGCTGCTAATGTGATGACTTACACTGTTATGAAGCAATTGGGTTTAGATGTGGATACCACTGGTGGTAAATGCTATGCCATGGAAAACAGGGAAGTTCCTGTGATAGGAAATTTGCATGGATTGGAGGTGAATATTGCTGCTTATCCTGAAGTTGCTTTCAAGATAGATGTTGTGGTGGTGGATTCACCACCCCATTATGGTATGCTCTTATCAAGACAATGTCCAACTGCCATTGGAGGACATGTACAATTGGATTTATCTTTTTCTACCATTAATGTTAATGGAAAAGAGGCCAAGTTGCTAAGGGAACCTAGGTCTCATGTTTATGTTGAAAAGGTTCAACCTAGCATGTTAAATTGTTGTGTGGATGTGGACATAGACAATTTTAAAGTGGAAGAAATTCAACCACAATTGAAAAATATAGACCCCATCATAGATGAATTGAAGTTGCAGCAGCAAGGGCTCTGGCAGATGTATTTTGATGGGGCATGTTCCAAAGAGGGGTCAGGGGCTGGTGTTCTATTTGTCTTTCCCTCAAGTATTACATTCAAGTATTCTTTCTTGTTATCATTTCAGTGTACAAATAACACTGCTGAATATGAAGCATTATTGTTGGGATTGCAAATAGCAATGAAGCATGGCATAAAATTGTTGAGAGTTTTTGGTGATTTAGAGTTAGCGATTTCCCAAATTAGAGCAAAATATGCTGCCAAAAATGATAGGTTGAAACAGTACAAGCATGCTGTGTGGGATAGTATTGAGTTTTTTGATGCATTTTCCATTGAGTGGATAGAGAGACCTAAAAATATCATGGCAGATTTTCTTGCTAATGTAGCTTTGAGAAATGATGATTTAACATTAACTGGGATATCTATTGTGGAAACAAGACCAGGCCTGCAATCCCTGATAATGTATACAATTGGCAAGTTTTTGAGAGTGATGAGGACATTCTAAATTTCATTCAATGTGTGGATAATTATGATAGTCAGGTCATTGATTTCAATAATCTGATAGAAATCATTGATGGGAAAGAAACCATTTTTGGTAATGAGATTCTGCAATTACAAACAAATCAAATCCCTAAAGGACTGAATCAATTAGAAGGATTGTTTACTGATGATGACAGTCATGTGTGTCATAAGTCCCCCGCCAAGTTGGATGATTTTGAGGAGATAAATCTGGGATCAGAATGTAACCCCAAGATGGTATATATTGGAAAGAAATTGGCTCCTCATGTGAGGACAAATTTGATCAGTTTGCTCAAGAGATTTAAGCATGTTTTTGCTTGGTCTTATGAAGACCTTAAGGCTTACAGAGAAGATTTGTTTCAACATGAAATTCCATTAAAAGATGATATTAAGCCGTTCAGACAGAAACAAAGACCAATCAACCCTTTATTAGCCCCAAAGATGCAACAAGAATTGGCAAAACTCAGAGAAGCTGGAATCATAAAGCCCATAAGGAATTCCTCTTGGGTGTCTAATCCAGTCCCTGTCAGAAAGAAAAATGGGGATATTAGGCTCTGTGTTGATTTTAGAAATCTTAATGTAGCCTCATTAAAAGATAACTATTCTTTGCCAAATATGGAGGCTATGTTGCAGAGGGTGACTGGTTGTGATCTGTTGTCCATGATGGATGGTTTTTTTGGGTCTAACCAAGTGCTGGTTAAAGAAGCAGAGCAATTCAAAACAGCTTTTACCACCCCATGCGGTACCTATGTCTATGTGAGGATTCCATTTGGCCTGAGAAATGTAGGGGCTACTTTCCAAAGAGCTATGGATGTGGCTTTCAGGGAATTTATAAATATTATTATGGTGGTATATCAGGATGATCTAACTGCATATTCCCAAAAGGCTGATGATCATTGCAAACATCTGGAGAAGATTTTTGCCAGATCTTTGGAGTATGGAGTTTCTCTCAATCTAAAGAAATGTCACTTTGGTGTGACTGAAGGTAAATTACTGGGACATATAGTGTCTAAAGAAGGTGTCAGAATTGATCATGAAAGAGTGAAGGCCATTAACAAGGTATTGCCACCAAAGAATGTTAAAGAAGTTCAGTCTTTCCTTAGAAAGATAAATTTTGTTAGGAGATTTATTACAAATTTTTCTGAAATTGTAAAACCCATTGTTAAACTGTTGAAAAAGGATGTAAAGTTTAGATGGGATGAAGCTGCTCAATTAGCCTTTGATGAGATAAAGGTAGCGATTCAACAGGCTCCTGTACTAAGGTCTCCAAATTATGAGAAGCCCTTCTCCATTTTTTCTTTTGCCTCATTTCATACAATTGCTGCAGTTCTTTTGCAGAAAGATGATGAAGGTTTTGAACACCCCATAGCATTTTTTAGTAAGTCTCTATAAGAAGTTGAACTCAATTATGAGATTATGGAGAAACATGCATATGCATTGGTTAAGGCTATCAAGATTTTTAGGCCTTATCTTGTTTGTGCAAAGATAATAGCTTATGTGCCACATGCCACTGTGAAAGATATGTTATCACAATTTGAAGTTACTGGCAAGAGGTGCAGATGGATTAGCAGGATCCAAGAATTCAATTTGGAAATTCAGGTCACTAAATTGGTGAGAGGTTTGGGTTTGGCTAAGTTAATGAATCCTACAAAGATGGAGTCAGCCCAAGTAAGTGACAAACAAACTATAAACATGAATCTTACCAGCATATAATTGCAAGCCTGGTATACTGATATTGTGTTTGTCCTGAAAAATGCAAAATGTCCAGAGCATATGTCAGAAAATCAGAAGAGGACTTTGAGATTGAAAGCCCAGAGGTATGTCTTGATACAAGGTGATTTGTTTTGGAAAAATAAGGATGGGATTCTGTTATTATGTTTAGATAAATCACAGTCTGAAAAGGTTTTAAGTGAATTGCATAGTGGTGCATGTGGTGGACATTATTCTGCTAAAACTACAGCTCACAAGATAATCAGAGCTGGTTTTTACTGGCCATGTCTTTTCAGAGATACTCAAATGTTTGTAAGAAAATGTGAACCATGCCAGAGTTTTTCCGCCAAAATGAAATTTTCAGGAGCATTAACTCTAAGTCCTATGACTATTGAAGCTCCTTTTACCCAGTGGGGTTTGGACTTTATTGGTGAATTTACAGAGAAATCCAGTGGGGGTCATAGTTGGTGTATGTGATGAAAACCTACCTGCAAGAGACAACACTAAAACATGCAAACCATTAAGATTAGCCAATAAAGCAACAAGATTCAATGAGGGGTTAGCATGTAAAAGAGAAATCCCAAAACAAGGAGTTTAAACCACAACCTCCGATGAGCTTGAACAAGGGCACCCAATGCCTTGTTGATGTGCTCCTAGAGATGGATGTGGGTGTGCTCTCCCAACACAATA
>MU227515.1:1481027-1528544 GCA_018584345.1 Thuja plicata
TCATATTTAATTAAATAAATTTAACTAAATAGATAGAAGAATATAACAGATATAATTAATTAAAATTAATTATAGTGCTATGGGAATATTAATTAAATTAATATGAGGACGATTTTGGACGTCTACAGTTGGATTCTTGTGGCCACAGACTACTTCACCAAATGGATAGAAGCAATCCCAAGAAAGAGGGCAACCAGCAGGATACTAATGGATTTCTTGATGGACAACATTCTAACAAGATTTGGTGTGCCCACTAAGCTGATTATGGATAATGCCATGTGTTTTAGGTCTGATGAATTTAGAGACTTCTATGAAGAATATGGCATTTCTTTATCTTACTCCTCACCATATCATCCTCAATCAAATGGACAAGCTGAGTCCAGTAATAAAAGTATTATGAAGATCATTAAGAGGATTCTAGATAAAAATAAAAAGTCCTGCATTCAAAATTGAAATTAGCCTTATGGGCTGACAGAGTGACAGTAAAAAGGTCCATAGGGGTTTCCCCTTTTGAAATGGTTTATGGAAGTCAGGCAAGGTTACCCTTGAACAATCTGTTACCAGTGCACAAATTTTTGTTGGAAGAAGATTAAGAAAATGCAGAACCTATGATGCAAAGAATGGATCAGTTGATGGAATTGGAAGAAATAAGAGCAGAAGCTCACAAAAGAAACCTGAAGTTGCAGAAACAGTTTAAATACCTGTTTGATAAAAGAACAACTGAAAGAAAATTCAGGGTAAATGATCTGGTATTACAATGGAATGCTAGAAAAAAGGAGAAAGGTAAACATGGCAAGTTTGAATCACTGTGGATGGGCCCATTTGTAATCCAGGAGCTTCATGGGCAGGATTCTTATTTCTTGGAGGATCCAAATGGTGAGATACAGGAATTGCCAGTGCATGGACAATTCCTGAAATATTATTTCTTATAGTTCTTTTTGTTCCATGCATGTTAGTTTAGATTTCCCTATTTTTACGTGGTTTAGTGTGCTCTTGTACAGTTTAGTCAAAATTTTGTGGTCTGTTCTCCAAAGGTCTGGCTTCTAATGACAATTTTGCATTTGTCTTTCCCCAGTCAGAGCCATTGTTAGCACTGCCTTGTAAAAATTTTGATTTTCTTGGTCTGTTGTTTTTCCCCGGCTTTCTTGGTTTCGAATTCTGTGCTTTGCTGTGAAAAACCTTGAAAACCCTTGTCATTCCAAGTGTTAAAAGATGATTTTAAACCCTAAGTCATGGCACGTTCTATTTTGCAGTTACCTTTTTCCTTTCACTTAAGGCATGTGTTTTATTTAAATCACCTTGTCGCGTTACCACAGCTGAATATTCTATTTATTTTCCCGACTGCATTTTCCTTCAGTCGCGTAGTCTCATAATGGTTTAGCATATTCCTTTTGCCTTCTGAGACTCCGTAATTTATTTCATGTCGGATAGTCACAGAATAGCTATGTCATAAGGCTTTATGAAGGAGGGACCCACTTCTTAGTTGGGTGTTCGGAAGAAAATCCTAACAGTTATGAAAATGTTCCCAGACTCAGCAATTTCTTCATGTCGCGTTGTCGCTAGATCAGTCAAAGTTGACAGTTAAGCAATGCCTTCAGTTGCGTGGTCTCAGAATGGGATAGCAGTTAAGAGATTTTAGCTCAGACTTCACGACTAACCATCTCTGGTTAGTAGTAATGTGTAGTCAGGATGTTGCCAGAACATGACGATGACTCAGTTCTCCAGTATGCATTCAATGAGCAAATGACTGTGTGACATCTGTCAGAAGGTGAGTGGATATATAAAGGCTGTCGCATGGTCGCGAGTAAGAGAATGTGGATTCAATGACTTCTAGACTAGTGTGCGCTCCTTTCAGTCGCAGTGTCTTAGAAAAAGTTAAGGGTATGCATGCATATCTGGCGATTAAGCGACAACCGTCCGATGAGAGAATAAAGAGATCAAACGGTGGTCACAGTGTCTAAGAAGAAAGGTTCCCTATAGAAAAATTTCTCCCGACTTGGTGATTAGGGTATGTCGCACAGTCGCTAGAAGTGAAAAGGGGGCGCTTATAACTGTTAAGGTAAAATCAAATGCTCAGGACTTGATTCCCCGACTTGGCGACTAAGCATTGTTGCGTAGTCTTGAAACATAAATGAAGCATTTGGCGACAAGGAGATAACCATGATGGTTAAGGGTAACGGCTAGTTGCAAGGTCTCAGAATCAATGATGAGTGAATGTTAACTGGGCGTGACTTTGATTTCAGTTGTGTCGCATGATCGCCAGATTGTAATTCAAGTCAACCAAAGATTTAGAAATCTCATTATCACCAAGTCTGAAGATGGAACCATGGTTAGTGACAGAGGCCCGTGATAAAGAGACTTAATGCAGTCACTTAGTCGCTGATCAATAGAGATGGAAGGAAAAGAGCTCACGAGTAGGCGACTAGAGAAATAAAAATGACATTGTCGCGAGTTCGCAGTCAGTGACAGAATGAGAAAAATTAGCTCGCGAGTGTGCGACTGGTTAAAGGTGAAAAAAGCATCGCTCACTCACAGAAGATGAAAAATAGAGCAAGAAAGGATGGCAAGTATGCGATCAGTTGAATAGCAGGGCTACAAATCACCAAGGAAGAAACAGGAAAATAGAGCACAAAATTTTGCAAAAATAGAAGAGAGACATGGCAAAATTTGTGTCTGAGGCCGAAATTGCCATTGATGCCAGGTGGGTAGAAGCTGTTGTCTTTTGATTGGCCCACTTTCACAGCAATGAACAGATGGGATGCAAAGCTTAAAGGATAAATATGGTTAAGCCACAGAAGATAAACCTTGTTAATTAGCTGCCACCTTGTTAATTAGCAGTTGCCAAGTTGTTGCAAGCTGTTGTGTAAACCTTCTTAGTATGTCGGTAGCTTGTCACATCCTTATGCTATAAAAGGATCCCAAGATTACTGAGAACGGGATGGTCATTTTTCTGTCTGAAAATAATACTAAGTCTGGTCTTTCTTGAGAAGTCTCTGTTGAATGTACTAATTGATGATGAATTTTGAATGAAATCCAATTCATAGTTTCTGAAACATTTAGTGGAGTTTCTGTCTTCATTTGCATTCTGAGTTTTGTTTAAATTGAATGTTCAAGGAGCGTTTTCAATTTATAATCTGTAAGGAAGATTATGAAATATTTCTAGGGTTCTTTCAAGGAGAGAATATACCTTAGAGAGATTTCAACAAAGTTCAGGATAGTGAATGAATCTGATGGATTAATCTGGCTAAGTGTATTGAGGTAGATATATAAGGTATATCTATGTTGGTGTTTGATCCTGTAATTGTCTTTAAGTTTAGTTTTCAATCCTGCTGGTTGAAGTTATTCACAGATAGCTCCATGCCCTAAGATTTAGCACTGGTCTATTTTTGTTCAATTAAATGGCTATCATCCTTAAAAATAAATCAAATCTTTACTTTCAAGTTTGGTCTGTTTTAGTGTATGTTACAGTGGTCATTCCCTGTAATTCCACCATTAGCAAGCTAGAATAATTCAGTGATTTCATTATTCTAATTCTGCAAGGGTAATCCCGCTCGAGTCTGTGGAGCTCAAAGTGCAGGAGGTCTCAAGACCTTGTTACTGTTGTCCTACTCTATGCTGGGTCAGTGTCAGGGATAAATAGAGTCATACTTCTGAGGAGTATATTTTATGACAGCAAGAAAAGGGAACAACAGGCCTAACTTGTAAGGTGGTCTTTGGTGGTTGCTTTTGCAATAATCATGGCTTTCCATAAGACTTTGGGTAGAGAGGAAGCTTCCCAATGTGAAATTCTTGAGCCATTGTATACTCTCCACAACCTTCATCTTCAATTTAACATCTTTCCTTTGACAATCATAGTGAGAGTGGATGCACAAACATATTTGGAAGAATTGGTTGATGTGGCTTCACAATTTGTAGGTACTTGTTGTGTGAGACTTTCTCTCAAATTAATATAGAATTGGAAAGGATTAGGATCACATGGGATAATGATCTCATCCCCATTATGAAAAAACTTTAGACATTGGTGATATGTGAAGGGAAATGCCTACATGGCATGGATCCAAGGGCATCCCAAAATCATGTTGTAAGGTAGGTCAAGATCCAAGACTTGCAACAATATATTATCAATAACAGGACCAATTCTGATGGGAAATACAATGAATCATTTGGAAGGATGTTCTATTGGGATTAATGGGAAGGAGTACTAAGAGGGGAGGGGTGAATCAGAACCTCTAAAAATTTTAACACTTTTCACCTTACTTCATTAGCAATCAATCTTTATTGTATTACTGACCAAATTTGATATTTTTTCTTATGCATGTAATATTATTTCATAAAATTAATTATATGTAACATTCATAGAAACATTCATGAAAGTAATAGACACATAACACAAGATATGGTATCGCAGAAAAATCTTGTTAGGAAGTAAAAATGTGGTGGGGATGACACCCACAAAACTTCACTATCTGCAGATTGGAAGGAAGCCGGTTAAGGATTACAATTTGATCAATTCTGATGATCTACCCTACTAGGAGTATTACTATGGAGACCTTTTAGGATCTACTATGTTAAGAGCTTTATCAATACTAATGCAATGTGCACTTAGTTAAGAGATTTACAATAGGATTGTTAAATCCACCTTTCCTGAAAGGATTTATTAAGTGTACTACACTTGTTAGAATGTGCACAATATGTATTACTTGACTGTATGCAATCTATAATTTCTGATCATAGACCCATTAAAGCTTACAGTATATGAATATCACCTATAGTGATTGATTAATACCTTTTCCTGCTTGTGGGTAGCCTTGGTTCTTGTTCTTGATAATTGAATTGATCTTTGTCTGTGCTTCTACATGAATTGTCTTGTTTGAACCTTAGATTCTCTCAGAGGCTAGAATCATCATCAAAAAACATGTTCACAATTTATTGAGCATCTATTTATACAAGTTCTTTGACCTATTCTAGAATCATGTATTACAATGTTAACTCTACATCTAAGGTATACAACTTGACCTTGATCCTTTAGATTGCATGTTTTAAATTAGTTAGACTGATAAAAAAATAATAATTACATTAGTTTTTCCTCATGTAATGGATTTAAAAATAAATCAAGAAGCTAAATATAAAACTTCAATGATTTATCTGACATGGAAGTCAGATCCACTTTTTGCAGGATGCAACTAACTCTTGGTATCTGATTGTCAGTGTGAACTGAAAGTATGATGGTGTTCCTTCTTTGAACTATTTGTTGAGTTCCCTTGATTTTTCGGGTTCCACTCTTGACTGCTTCATCTAGTTGCACTGTTGGTTACTCATCGGGTTCTATTGTCTTTTCTTTCATTGGGTAACACTAGATAGTGTTGCATCAGGATGCTTTATACTTAGCAATATCGGTAACCTTGGCATCGGGTAGTGTTGTGCCCTATTTTTTAGTGTAGTATTAGCTGACATTGTTTATCATGTTTTTCCTTGCATATACTAATAGAAATTATAATGTCTTCAATCTCCCCCTTTGACATTAGTATCAAAAACTCATATGTGCAAAACACTAAACTATTTAGTATGTATACCGTGTATATATCCTTGTCATTATATGACTCCCCCAACTGTATGGATCAGTATAGTATAAGTATATGTACATGTATACTTTCCTTTGTACTATACATTCCCTTTTTTTTTAATCTTTCTTATTTTTAATGATGTAAGATTATTGACTAGATTACTGATTGTACATATCATTTCCCTCTTTTTTGAAAACCATGACAAAAAATGTACAACTTATAAGTTGTCAAAAATGTGACAACAATGTGCAACTTACAGAGTGTCAAGTATGTGGTAGTGACTGTTCTTGATATCTTCCATAATTTTCGTGCATTTCTCTTTGAGGATTTCTAGTGCCATGTGCTCTAGTGCAATCTTGGCATGCATATCATAAATGTTGTCTATGACAGACATTTTTGGGGTGGCAATAAGTGTTTTTTCCTGTGTCATATGGTGTTGCAATAATGTGAGAGTTGGTAAAAGTTGAGCTTGAAGCTCATTCACCTCATCTCTAAACTTTGTTTCTGCAATTTGAATATCCTGTCTTAGCTTCCTAGCTTTCTTGAGTTGGTCATGGTTCAATTTGATTGCATCTTCATCATTTGTGAGACCTTGTGCACTAGCTTGAAGATCAACATCAATTTGTTCTATCTTTTTGGTATACTCTTTGGTGAGTTGATCCAATGTGCACAATTTTTGAACTAAGGTTATATCTTCTGAAATTATAGGGTCCAATGTGCTTACCAATTTAGATAGCTTCACCTTGTTTAGTGCCACTTCTTGGCTTATTTTCTCTTCTTACTTGAATTCAAATTTCTTCTCAAGTCTAGCTTTCATAGTCTTTTCAACATATATATTCTGAGATGTGATAGCATCGGTGAGAACCACTAATTGATCAAGTATGGGAGTTGTTTGATCAACATCTGTATCATGTACAATTTTCTTGAGGATTCTTTTTGCAACTTCTAGTACCTTTGATTCTTTTGTGGCCTTTCTCAGCTTATCTTGGATAGCTTTCCTTTCACAAAGTCTAGCATACTTTGTCAACTCAGTAGGATCCAATGTTCTAGGATCACATACTGGAATCTCAATTATTTCATCCAGAGTGACTGGATTTTTGATCTTGCTCTTCTTCTTCCTTGAGACTTGTGTAGAAGAAGATGTATGAACTACCATTGCTAGTTCATTTGTTTTCTCTAAGGTGCTTGGTGAAGGCTTTGTAGATGAAATTTCTTGTGCCTTCTGCTTGGTGTTCACCTGTTGGTTAGGTGAAGATGTCTCTTCATCAACCTTGGGTGTATCACCAGATTTGTCTTCTATTTTCTTTTGTGGATCATCGATATTTTCTTCTTCACTCTTCTCCTTCTACTTTTCCTCTTCTACATTTTTTTCTCCTTCTTGATTCTTATCAGTAGACTTGTCTTTCTAATCATTGGTAGTAGCTTGTTCTGTAGTTGTATCTTTAGATTCATTTATTGTATCCTTTATTTTTGCATCACCCTTGTCTTTGGGTATGCTTGTATCTGCAGTATATTCTTCTTTTCCTTCTATCAAATTGATGTCCTTCATCAATACTGGCATATTGTGTTGTGTGCTCACTTCTGCTGCATTTGTAGTTGTGTCTTGTTCATTGGTTTGAGCTTGTTGAATAGTGACATCTTTATCCTTTTGAATTTTTTTTTTAGGGTCCAATCCTATTATATTAATGATTGAACTATCTGACCATGTCTCATTAGCAACATCCATGTCCTTAATTCCTGGTGTGTTCAATTCTTGTTTCTTTTCTTGATCCTTAAGAGATATGAATATTACATCATCATCCTTCTTTGGATCCTTATTAGAATCATAGTGAGTAATATCTTGAATGTCAAGATCATATATGACTTTATCTAAGTCAATGGGATCATTATCTTCCATATTATCCAAAGTAATGGGCTCTAGACTTTATTTTTCTTTCTTCTCCTCTATATGAGGTGTTTTGGTGAGAAGTAATGGATTCTCACAACTTGTTGATTCTACAAGTAGATCAAGAATTTCTCTCCATTTAGCATCTATCATGATGGCAAGGTCTAAGAAATTATCTTGTAGCACCTTGTAGGCTCTTATCTTTGCCACAAATTTATTGGAATGATTTTTCATCATTTATTTTATCTCTTCCATTTTGGATTCAGGAGGCATGAGTGTTACAAGTATCCTCTCCCTTGTTTCCTTTTCTGTGTGCAAAGTATAAGACCATCATGTTGAAATTCTGTCACTCAATGGTTTGGGTATTTTGTTAGCAAACTCAACTGGTACATATTTGAACTTGACCATAGCCCTGATTATTGCATCTTCTATTTTATTTTTGTCCTCGGGCTCTAGTTTTACCCATTGTCTAATTTTCCTATCAGTCATGGTACCTGTTGTAGCAATTGATTCAGTGATCTCATCAATTGTTTGAGGGGTTAAGATTTTCTTATCTACTTCAGGCTCATCCTATTTTGAATCTTCAATGTCGGGTTTGGTCCTGATGAGTCTTCTCCTCCTTTTGGTAGGTGTTGGCTTATTTGTTTGTTGATTCCTCTTATAGTTCCTCACTTGACCTTTCTTTAGAGGTGTAGTATCTTTCTTTGCAGTTTGGCTCCTTTTCCTCTGAGCTACTATAGTCCTTGGTTTCTTGGTTGGAGGTGGAGGCGCATCTAACTCTGTGGCTTCAAAATTTTATTCTTACTTATCTTCCTCTTCACTGATGGCACCCTGTTCCTCAATGTCCTCTGTTTGTTCTTTCTCCTCCTTATTTACAGACAACAACTTCTCAAGACTCTTTACCATCTTGTTTTTCTTGTTGACAGTCTTGTTTATAACTAGGCCTATTTTTATCTTAGACTTTGCCTCTTCATATGTTCCAAATCTTGGATGCTTACTGTCAATTGGTTCATTCAATAGTGCATCAATTGAATTTTTCACTTGATCTATGTTTATCTCATAGTCAAGTGGTGGTAACTAGGCTATCCTTGGTACAACTAGCTTAATATGAGTAAAATTTGAATCCACCATAAACCATATCTCTTCCCTATTCTTTTCAATTAACTGTTTAGGGATCCTTACCCTCTCCATCATCCTTTCCTTGAAATCAAGGAAGTATTCAGTCATCACTGAATCAAAGTTTTCACCTAGTGACTTGATAAGGTAACTTATTTGTAATGTGACTGGATTGGTGGTGTCCCACTTCACTTTTCCAATTGAAGGAAAGTATTATTGAAAATAAAATAATATACACATTATAAGTGAGCCAAACTTACATGTGTTTGTCTTGACAGACCTGATTGTTGTCATATTTTCGTCAAGTTGCTTTAGTAGGATCTCACATAGATCCATTTGTATTCCTGTCATGACAATCTTGTAAGTTGTGCTTACTACTATTGATTCTATGTTGTTTAGCCTACTATCTTGAAAGATTTTGTACCCTATGGCACATGCATCGAACCTTAGTTCCTCGTTGGTGATGGTGTTCACCTTAAGTCCTTGGTTATCCCATACATTGTTGGCGAGTTTCTCAACTTCTGGTCAAGAGGGATGCTTGTGAGATTTTGGTTTTTTGGTTATATGGTAACCTGTTACAACATGTAATACATCCTTTCTAATCTGTTTGGGTTCATCCAACCATAGCTTTTGATCGTGCATTCTTCTTATAACTAACCAAATCTAGTCGGTTTAAAAAACCGTCAAGAAATATAGGGTATTTGTTATCCCTTTTACTTGCAAGTGCTTGTGTTCTTCCTTTAGGTTCCCTTGATCATCACATAGCTTATTATAAGCTTGATCTATCTATAGATCACCAATCTCAGTGATCTTGCAGTGGATATATGATCTAACATCTTCTATCAAAAAAATCCTAGGTGGAATTTTTGAGAATGTGCCAGAGTCATCAAGTTGCGAGGAAATTTTTAAGAATATCTTGTATTTTGGTTCCACACAAGTGCTATTCTTGATTATCTTAATAATATTCTTCTTTTCATTCTTTAATTTGGCTGTTCTTGAAGTCATTGCCATTGTGTTTCAAATTTAGGGCTTTTTCAAAAATAATAACAGAGTTCTTGGTATGCTTGGTACTTACTTCAATCCATGTAGCTTTTGAGTGATCGATTTGAAGTTATTTGGATCGAGTCAAGGATGCTCTATTAACTACTCTATTTTTTCTCTATTTTAGCTCTGCTCTATTTTCTCAATTTGTGTGTGAAGAATGAAGTGCTTCCGTTGAGTATTTATAGACTTTTTCCCTAAGCCTATCATAAATGATCAACTCGTCGGGTCAAGAAGATGAAGTTCATCGGTTAAACTTTCAAACAACATTCTCGGTGTTGATAGGATGCTTGAGATAGCTGTTAAGATTGTTTCTTTCACTGACATATCTCAGTGTAGTGTCAAGACAACATTGTAACTTTTCTTTCTTACCGACGGGTGTTGGTTTACATTAGTGACTTAGCCTTTTTATGTGTTGACCGACGATTATCGGTAAGTGTAGATAGCTCATCCTTTTATGTTCACTGATGATTTTTGGTATGTGTTTACCGATGGGGTTGTTTTCTCAGAATTGTAACAAGTAACATAATATGCATCTTTATTTATGAAGATTTTGACTATCTATAAATTTGTATAATGGAACTTATGCAAACTATGACTTGGTGTAGTGTAATTCCATTCTTACTTGTTCATCTTTTAGGTGGGGGTGGTGATGTCACAAAATCTATGGGATGAGGTGTCACTAACTACATTGCTTGGTCGAGCTTCCTCAATGGTTGAAGCTTTCCTCCACATTTACTTTCTCATTTTCTAGATTTCTTCAATGGTGTTACCATTTTCAAAAGTGGTGGTTTCTGTTATTCGGTCTTTTCAATCCTTCTTTAGATGTCCAACCTTATGACAGTGTAAACATGCCATTCTAGGGTTGGTCCAGAATCTAGACCTTTTGGTCCATGTTCTCATGTATTTTTTAGCAATGTGACCATATCTACCACATGCTGTGCAGTTTATCCATGTATTGTAATCCCAAACATATGAATTACTGACTCTGCTCAGTTTATATGCATTTTCTTGATTTTTGGGTTTCCATGCTTCAATTTTCTTCTTCTTGCATTCAAGAGATGTGTGCCCATGCATTTTCTAGGTGGGACAATACTTGTCCATATAGGTTTCCTTCTTTGGTTCTTTCACCTTTGATTTACATTCATATGCTTTATTTCCTTTCTTGCTATAATTATAACAGTGTCCTATGAATGTAAATGTGGATTTATGAATACCTTTTTCTTTGCTCCTGCAAACATTTGAGGTGTGGCCTTTCTTTCCATAGTGATTACATGCTAGCTTCCTTGGTCTAGGACTGATGTAGGCATCTTTTGGATTAGCTTCATTTGATGACTCACCATGCTTGGTGTACCCTATTCTAGTGTTGGTGTTGGGTCTTCTTTGTGCATTCAAGAATTCATCCATCCTTTTTGTACTTTCCTCAGCTTTCTTAATCATTTCATTATGTTGTTGCTGAATTCTAACCTCATGCTTTAGTTTTTCATTCTCTTCTCTTAGTTTACTGATAGTCTGTATTCTTTCAATGAGTTCCATATTCATTCTGTTTTCTTCTTGACTCATAAGAATAATCTGATTTGTAATCTCATGGTGATGCTCTGTAAGTCTTTATACCTCAAACTCTTTTTCTTGTAGCTTTTTTGTGATCTTTCTTCTATCATCCATATCTAGTATTCTTTCTTGTTCAGATTTCCTATCATTGTTCATGACATCAATCATCCTTACCATCTGTGTCTCTTCACCGATTTGTAGAGATTTGGCTTGTCTAGCCAGATGTAGATTGATTTTAGTTAGGCTTGTGATGCTTTCTTCTAATGTATCTGATGCTTTGCTTGTATTTGATCCTAAAGACTCAAAGAAATATGGAATCTCTTCCTCACGATAATTTGTCTCAAAGATGCCATAATATTTCTTTCTTCCAACAACTATCTCATGTTGATTCTAGCTTCTTTATACTGTTCATAGAACATCTGAATTTCAAGCTTTTTATTCTCAATATTTTTGTCAAGTCTGTAGTTCTCCATTGTATGATCTTTTCTCTTAAGCCTTTAAGCTTTCCAAGAAGAGACTCAGCTCTAATACCAATTTTTGGGATTAATGGGAAGTAGTACTAAGAGGGGAGGGGTGAATCAGTACCTCTAAAATGTTTAACACTTTTCACCTTACTTCATTAGCAATCAATCCTTATTGTATTATCGACCAAATACGATGTTCTTTCTTATGCATGTAATATTATTTCATAAACTTAATTGTATGTAACATTCATATAAACATTCATGAAAGTAATAGACACATAACACAAGATATGGTATCGTAGGAAACTCCTGTTAGGAAGTAAAAACTACAGTGGGGATGAAACCCACAAAAATTTACTATCTGCAGATTGGAAGGGAGCCGATTAAGGCTTATAATTTGATCACTTTTGATGATCTACCCTATTAGGAGTATTACTATGGAGACCTATTAGGATCTACTCTATTAAGATCTTTAGCAACACTGATGTAATGTGCACTCGGTTAAGAGATTTACAATAGGATTGTTAAATCCACCTTCCTTGAAAGGATTTCTTAAGTGTACTACACTTGTTAGAATGTGTACAATATGTATGACTTGACTACATGCAATCTATAATTGTTGATCATAGATCCATTAAATCTTACAATATATTAATATCACCTATAGTGATTGATTAATACATTTTCCTGCTCGTTGGCAGCCTTGGTTCTTGTTCTTGAAAACTAATTTGATCTTTTCTGTGCTTCTACATGAATTCTCTTTTCTAAACCTTAGATGCTCTCAGAGGCTACAATCATCATCTAACAACATGTTCATAATTGATTGAGCATCTATTTATACAAGTTCTTTGACCTATTCTGGAATCACTCATTAGAATGTTAAATCTAGATCCAAGGTATACAACTTGACCTTGATCCTTTAGTTTGCATGTTTTAAATCAGTTAGACTGATAAAAAAAATAATAATTACATTATTTTTCCTTCACATAATGGATTTAAAAACAAATAAAGAAGCTAAATATAAAAATTCAGTGATTTATTTGACGTGGAAGTCAAATCCACTTTTTGCGAGATGTAACTGACTCTCAATATCTGATTGTCAGTGTGAACTGAAAGTCTATCGATGTTCCTTCTTTGAACTGTTCATCCAGTTTTCTTGATATGTTGGGTTCCACTGTTGACTATTTTGTCAAGTTGCATTTTTGGTTAGTCATTGGGTTCCTTTGTCTTTTCTATCATCGGGTAACACTAGATAGTGTTGCGTCGAGATGCTTTGTACTTAGAAATATTGGTAACCTTGGCATCATGTTGTGCTCTACCCTGTCTATCATTGTATTATTATATGACGATGTTTATCATGTTTTTCCTTGCATATACTAATGGAAAAATATAATGTCTTCATGTTCAATGTCATCATATGCTTTTATTGTGATTTTGTTGGATGGATCAATATCACTTTCATTATATCCAATACCAAGGACAACCTTATGGGTACAAATGTTAAGCAATGCTCCACCATCCATAATGACTCATATGACTTTAAAATTATGGACAAAACTTCAAGGTGTAGGGGATCATTATGTCCAAGTCTATCTTGTGGGGCATCATCTTTTGAAAAGGTAACATGTTGGGATGTAGAGAAGTGCCCTATCATGGCCTGGAATTGGTTAGTATCAATTTCAGTAGGAACAATAGACTCTTTCAAGGCTTTGTCAAGGATTTTCTTGTGCTGAGGGATATGTGCAACAAATCAAGGATAAAGATCAGGGCTGGGGTTTTATCAAGTTGATCGACAAGATTATAATCAGAAGATACTTTGGGTCTAGACAGTGCTCCAGGAGAAATAATCTTGGTATGAAAAATGGTGACTGGACATTGAGAAATATCATCTCTGATAGTAAAAGTGGACACACGTGCATCTAACTCAGAAAAAAATTTATAGTATAGTCATGACTAGTTCGGGTATAATTGACATTGGCCTTTGAATTTGAATTTGAAGTAGATGCATTTCCCTTCTCATGATCTAACAAAGGATTAGTAAAAATGGTGTGATCAATATTGGAAGAACCTACGGTAAGTTCCACTTCAATTATTCTTTGATCAATGAGAGCTTTCACTATAGGCTTCAACTAAAAATAAGAGTTGGTTTTATGTCCTTTGGACTGGTCATAATCACAAAATTTATTTTCATCCCACCAAGGGGGTTTTACTACTAATTCATTTATGATCGCAGGTAACTCAATATAATCATTTTGAAGAAATAGTTGTAACACAAAATGAAGTGGTTCACCCAATGGTGTGAACTATCCTGGAGGTCCATCTCTATTTCTCAGCGGTCAATGTTGCCAATTTTGTTGCATATTATTAATTTCTTATGCTTGAGGTTGTGTTGGAGGTGGTGTTTCAGTCACTGTCTGCGTATTCATAACAGTAGGCCCTTTGAGACTGATATTTTCTTGTGTCATGTTGACCATTCGTGCATCAAAAATGCCATCATTCATGACATTTTTATTCTAAGACCAAAATTTCATCTTGTCAGTTGATGTGCTTGCATTATTATTGTCTTTATTTACCTTGAGGACTCATTTATGAATAAGAGAATCTTCAATATCAATTGCCTTGTTCATGAGCTTTTGAATAGTTCTTGGGATTTTCATCTTTAGCTCGTACATCATCTCTGGTAAAAGATTTTGAATGAATAAATGTATTTTTTGTTCTTCTATAATATCAAAGGAACATTGAATAACCAAATTTCTCCACTGTAACAGGAAGGTCATAAATGATTCTCCAACTTTTTGTTTAGCTGTGCACAATTTGGTCAACATAACCTCGCTTGATATGTTAAATTCAAAGTGAGATGAATTTATTTACCAATTCTTTCCATGTCCTTATATTTCCTGGTAACTTAGAATTCCATTCCATTGCTTGTCCCACAAGACCTCTAGGAAAAAGTCTCATGAGATATGTGTCATCATGGTGAACTTTGATGCAAGAATTATAAAACTCTCTAACATGATCAATTGGATTACCTTTCCCTTTATAATTTTCAAATTTTGGTACTTCAAAGTTCTTTGGAAAAGAAGGCATATAGATACTTTTGTCAAATAGATTAGGACATAGATCTCATTCCATATAAAGTGCCTTCTTGTCCTTGAATTGTATGTCATTAAGTTGTTTCTGTAAGCATTGGATTTTTTGAACCATGTCATCGTTATGTGAAGACCTTATAGCTTTTTCATGTGTATCAAAATGATGTCTTCACTTACGAGCGATTGTGCGCTAATTATATTTTGAAGTATCTAAATTTGATGGTTCAAACAAGATTTCTTGGAGTGACACCATTAGTTGTCTCAAATATTATCAAGGATCTTCCACTTGTTGTTGGGTTGTTGGTGGAAATCCATATTGTTGATCTTGTGGCACATAGTATGGTTGAGACACTTGTTGTTGATACCTTGGTGCATATTGTTATTGTTGAGGTTGCATTAAATGTTGTGTTTGTTGTGAAACATTTTTTTGTTGCGGAACATATTGTTGTCATTGTAGAATATACTGCTATTGTTGTTTTTGTTGTTGTTGTTGTTAAACATGTTCTTATTGTTGAGCATGTTGTTGTTATTGATGTAGATGTTGTTGGAAATATTGATGTTGGTGTTGTTGTGGGTGCACCTGTTGCACCTTTGGGAATTGCACATGTTGTGTGATAGGATAAGATACTTGACCCACTTGTATCTTTTTTTGTTGCACGTTACATTCTTGTTGAAATTTGAGTGGTGCAAATATACTTCCAAGAATTGGAGTCTTATGTTTTGATCTTTTTTCTTGAGACATCATATTTACTTGCGCTACATATGGTTCTTAAATTTGTTGTGATATATCTAGGGTTTGTGCTTTTTGCTCTGCTTGGGATTGTTGCTCTTGTTGTGTTACATGTGTTTGTTGAGATTATTGTGCCACATGTGTTTGTTGAGTCACCTTAGGTGGAATTAGTGAAATTTCAATGATGCTCTTCTTCTTTGGTTCAAATGACACACTTGACATAACTGTAGTAGTCACACGAGATGTATCTGTCATGGATACCTTTGGTGGTTCATTGAGTGCTCCTTTGGATGTTGTTGCAGTTGAAGTACTTCCTTGGATTGTTGCATGTGTTACCAAAGGAGGACCACTTTGTTGTGTTTCTTCAAACGAGGGTACAGGTGGAATTCCCCAAGGAAATGTGAATGTCTCTTTTGGTTCTTTGGGTTGACTAATGGGTGAGCGATTCTTAAAATCAAGCCTCAATGTACTTTGAGGATATGTCTCGGGGAATTTTTTAATATCCACTATCTCTGAGGGAGGTGGGAATGTCACTTGATACAAAGGATTATTTAATGTCACATAATGTTCCTTTGGAGGAATTTTGACAGTTAAATAATTTCATTGTTATTTTATGTGCTATTGTCACATTTGACTCATCAATGAAGGCTTGTTCCCCTTTTTATTTATCCTAAATCACTAGGGTTTTGTTCTCTTCCAAAGTAGATTGTGTGAGATTTTGATATTCCAAGATTAATTGAGGGTTTTCCTTTTGTATTACATTGATATATCTTTTTAGATCTTGAGTCATGAGATACTCTAATGTCTTCTAAACTTTTTTTTGTCTTTTATGGCTTCATCAATCTCATCTCTAGGTAAATATTTTAATGAAATATATGTCTCATGTGATTCTTTGGAATCTAAGGATATTTTTGAGGTATTTTCAAGATTTTTATTATCTTGCGGTGATAAAGGAGGTTGATAAGATCCGAAATCCATGTTTGGCATGAGTTCTCAATGTAAATAGCTTGGTTGGGGTTGATTAAATTCAAAAGTTTGTTGGTGTTCCTCTTGAAGTGTAGGGGAACACTATCATGGCTAGCTGGCATAGGTACAAAAATTGGTTCAAATTTTGGCAGGGGTCCCCATTAAATTATGCCAAAACTTGGGGAAGTATTTGAAGGATACCCCATTTTGCATAGGTCATTAATTTTGGTTATGTCAGGGAACCTCTACATGGTTGTAGGTCCTTGTCAGAATGTAACATGTCCTATGTCATGAAATGTTTTATGCACTTCTTCAATGGATTGCATGTTGATTAGGTCACTTTGGTTTTGAAATGTCACACCTTGTCTTGGATTGAAAGGTGGTTGAGATTCTAGTTGTGTTGTAGACATAGGTAGATATGGATCTTGTTTCCTTTTGGATACTTGAGACCTTATGAAGACTAACATGATGACTATATGCAAGTGCAAGAGTGTTTTGGATTTTTGGATTTTAGAATGAAAATGCAACTTCTAGGAATGTAAGGAGCTTATGAAAAATAAAATCTAAGGCTTATGCAATTTTTTTTTTGTTTGGTTTTTTGACTTTGGAAAAAATATTTGTAAAGGAGACAAATCTAAGAGCATAAAATTATGAGGTTGAATGAGGACCTTGACTTGAAAAAGGGGGATCAAAGGGACAAGGGACTATTTTGATAAAAATGACTAGCTCAAATCCTGATGAACTATAACTGATTAAATGTTTGAAGATGTTAAGTTGATGATCACCAGGATACAGAAAGTTAATGAAAGACATTAAATCAGTTAATGTATTGTATTTTCATTGATGTCAACTTGATATAATCTGATTATTTATATACAAAGTGTTAAAGACTTCAGAGAATCAGAAAGATAAAGGTTATGCTTTTATTAATGCATAAAAGATCAGTATTCACTAAGTGACTACAAACACCAATGGGAAGTGCACCCCAATGGACAAAGAAACCTGAAAGGAATGTCATGGTGAACCCAAGAAAGCATTACCAATGATCAGAATCACAAGCATTACTGACGATCAGAATCACAAGCATTACCAACAAGAAGAATCACATGCATTACCGATGAGCATAACTTCACAGTGCTACCCAATGAACAGACAACCCCGATGGATAGACAACCCTGATGGAGATGCCCAAGGAGAATTTAAGTGTTGACCAAAGCTAACAAAGAGTTAAACATTGAAAAGAACTAAAGTTCAGAAGTGACAAAAGACTTACTTGGAAAGAGCTAAGAAGGAGTTAACTGCTTGTTAATATTGTTTTCATCGACAAGTTAATGCCAGAGATTTAAAGCTCTTTTATTCTAGTTGTCTAAGAGAAATCTATGAGATAAATATGAAGTAACACTTTAAAGAAAGATTGGCTAGAAGTGCAAATCACACCAAGAACAAGAAATTAAAGAACTGAGAAATGGTGAAATCATGTCTATAAAGAGATAATCCAATTCATTGTGAATTAGGGGTGAATAGAGAAAGAAGATGCTGAAAAGAAACTGATGAAGAAAGAATTCTTCAATCAAAATTGATCAATCAAGATGAAGAACAGAGCTAATTCTGCAGACACCAAGAAACAGAGAAGCACAACATCACCAAGCAAAAATAAGTAGAGCAAAGGTATTGAAAAGATACATTGATCAAATAGGTATTATGAGCTTACAATAGATCTGAAAATCTGCAAAGTATAGTTGTATATGTGAACAGATCATTTACTGTTAAATTATTTACTATTTCAATTTAACCATTGGATCAAAAAGTCTCTTAACCGAGCAGGAGTTAAAAATACTTTTTATATTTAGATACATCCCAAGGAGTATCAAAAGGTTTGGTTATTAAGATAGCATAGAGATGCCAGATACCAATTAAAAAGCTACACTAGGTTTGGTAGTAAAAGGTAGCATAGAGATGCCAGATATCAAGTGACAAACTATTCTATTTAAATCCTCTAACAAGGTCACACCTAACAGTGTATTTGTAACCTTTAACAAGGCTGGATCTTCACCGAGCTCACTTTAGAAGAGTGAAAATTTTGGGTTACTGGTCCCAAGTGTTTTTTCCCTTAACAGGGTTTCCACATTAAAATTTCCACGTGTCAATGTGTTTATGAGTCATTACTTTAGTGTTTTGCATTACACATAACTAATCTTGATTTATCGGTATACACTAAGTAATTTACTGCATTTTGATAAATAAAAGACTGCTAATCAGTCTACAGTAAGAATAAGGTTTAATAGTGAACTCCAAGCAGTAGTAATTTGTTGAGATTATTTGAAGGTATTCATCTTGTAGGACTAAAGATAACTAGAGGCTTATAATGTGGTAATAATTTTTTTGGTTAATTTATTGTAATATTTTTGAGGCCACTGATTCACCCCCCTCTCAGTTATTCTAACAATTGGTATCAGAGCTTGTGCGCTTAGAAGGAAGGTTACAAGACCTAAGTAAAAGATCACAAGATGAGCAAACAAGATGTGCCCAAGTTGAACAAGGACAACTTTGTATCATGGAAAAGCAGGATAAGAATCCACCTATCAGTTATTGGAAATGATATTACTCAATACTTGGATACTAAATATGTGTTTCCTAAAGGACCTCACACACTTGAGAAATTAAGAGAAAATAATGAGCATAATTCTATGATGATAGGACTCGCTTCCTCACTCTTTGATGTTGAATTTGAAGATGTCAAAACCTACACCTCTGCAAAGCAAATGTGGGATAAATTGAATCTGGTACATGGAGGAGATGCTAATGTACTAAGAGCTAAGGCAAAAAGACTAAGAGGTAAATTTGATGACCTAATAATGAGAGAAGGATAAAATATCGCTTAGTAAAATTGCATAATAAAAGAGGTAGTTAATGGTATCTGAGGAGTTGGAGGCATACTTGAAGAAGAGACAGTGGTAAGTAAAAACCTAAGAACCTTACTGCCTATATATGCTATTAGAGTATCTGCTATACAAGAAATGAGAGCTGTAAAAAATAATAATGTCACTCTAGATAGTTTGGTTGGTAGACTAATTTCATTTGAGATAAATAACTTTGATAGTAGTGTCTTACCATCTATTGAGTTTGCATTCAAATCTTCTTTGCAAATAAGTAAGTCAAGTCATAAACACACTATGAGAAATGATAGTGGAAGTGATAGTGATGACCAAGATCTTGATGAGATTGAAGCACTAATGGCTAGAAGATTGTAGAGAGGCAAAGGTAGCTACAAAGGTAAATTACAACTTGTATGTTTTAATTGTAAAGAGATTGGACACTTTGCTGCTAGATGTCCTAATAGAAGAAAAGATGACATAATTAATGATAGATCATATGAAAATAAGTTTGATAGAAGTGACAATAGAGATTACCGAAGCAACCGACAATCTAACAGAAGAGATACTAAAGACTACAAAGACAAAGGGAAGAAATCTTGTTACCTGGCTGAGAACAGAGTTGGAGATACTGACATCAAATCGGATGAATAAATTGAGATGGTATTTGTATCCATGAAGGATGATTCAAACGAATAAGAAAGGCATGTAGAAAATGCACTCATATCTAAGGTTAGTAAGAATGATGTTTGGATTATAGATAGTGGTTGCACTCACCACATGAACGGTGATAAACAAATGTTTGAAACTTTTGAGTACTATAATGGTGGATCAATAAGAATGGGTAATGACACACCTTATCTAGTTGAAGACAAAGGAACTATAATACTGAATAACCTGATCAAATGTGAAAATGCATACTGGGTAAAAGGACTCAATTATAGTCTATTGAGTATTCACAGCTAAATAACATAGGTCACTGAGTATCATTTGAGAATAAGAAGGAAAAGATATTTAATGAATTAGGAAGGTTGATCAGAACTGGTGAACAGACAAAAGGTAACCTATTCTATCTTGATGATATTAACACTACTTTTTTAATGGCTATAAATGAAGACATGGTTGTGGCATAAGAGATTATGTCATGCAAATTTTAAAAACATGATTAAGATAAGCAATAAAATGAAATTAAGAGGCATACTGAGAATGTCAAATCTCGAGCATATCATGTGTAAGAATTGTCAAAAAGGTAAAATGACAAAGTCTACTTTCAAGAGAAAAACCCATACATCTAATGTTTTTTTAGAATTAGTCCATACTGGTCTATGTGAACCCATGAGAACAAAGAGTTACTATAGTGATATATATTTCATTCTCTTTGTTGATGATTATTCTAGAATGATGACAGTTATATTCTTAAAATAAAAATTAGAAGCATTCAAGATGTTTAATGGTATAAAGCTATGGTAGAAAAATAAAGTGGTAAGGAATTGAAATGCTTAAGATCAAATAGAGGAGAAGAATTTGTTTCTTATGAATTCACAAAATTTTGCAATGAGCATGAAATTAAAAGATAGGTTTCTACACCAAGAACACCAAAAAAAAATGAGATTGCTGAAAGGAGAAACAAATCCATTGTTGATTGTGCAAGAACACTAATGATAGAGAAAAGCATCACTCAAACATTCTGGAGGGAAGCTATCAGTACTGCTATCTACACATTGAACATAGTACAATTGAAGAAAGACACCAAAAAGACACGCTATGAGCTATGGTATGGTTACACACCCAATGTAAGTTACTTCAGAATTTTTGGAAGTCAATGTTATATTTTGAAAGATGATAGAAATAGAAAGCTTGAATCCAAAAGTGATGAAGGTATCTTTCTATGGTATTCTACAAAGAGCAAGGCTTACAAATGTCTTAACAAGTCCTCTAACAAAATCATTGCAAGTGAAAATATCAAAATAGATGAATATGCAGAGAAGAATGATGAGGAAAGAAGAAAAGAACTAGAAGACTACAACAAGTTTTCTTACACTGAAGAACCTGACACTCTATGTGAACAATAGTGTATCGCTCTCGAGTAACAAAGAATACTGAAAATCAGGAAAATCCTCAAGATGATGTTCCAAGCAATTGAAATCAAAATGAAGGTCAAGATGATGATCAGAATGATGAAAAAAGAGCTAAACCAATACTTGCCAAGTATGTCAAAAGACACCATCCATAGAACCAGATCATAGGAGACAAGAAGGCTGGACTGAAAACAAGAAGTATGTCAGTGAACACCTAGATGTTTAATTTGTGATTTTGAGCCTAAATCTATTAATACTACACTTAAACATAAAGAATTGATCAGTGCTATGAATGAAGAAATATAACAGATTAAGAAGAACAAAACATGGACATTATTACTGAGACCAGATGACAAGAGTTCCATCGGTACCAAATGGATATTCAGAAATAAGCTGAATGAGAATGGAAAAGTCACAAGAAACAAAGGAATGTTAGTATGCAAGGGGTATGCACAAAAAGAAGGTATTGACTATGGTGAAACCTTTGCACCCGTTCTTAGACTAGGAGTAATAATTTTACTTTCTTATGCTGCATTCAAAGGCTTCAAGGTGTACCATATGGATGTCAAATCTGCATTCCTAAATGGAATACTAGAAGAAGAGGTATACATTGAGCAACTTTAAGGGTTTGTTGATCTAGATAGGAGGAACATGGTATATAGACTACACAAATCCTTGTATGGATTGAAATAAGCACCTAGAGAATGGTATGAAAGACTTCACTCCTATCTCATAAGCATTGGATTTATAAGAACAAGTAAAAATATCAATCTGTACTTAAAAGAAGATACTGATGATAAAATTTTGATTTCTGAAATATTTGTTGATGATATCATATTTGGGGGTAATGATATGTTATGTAAATCCTATACTAATGAAATGAGCAAAGAGTTTGAGATGTCAATATTTGTGGAGATCAAATTCTTTCTTGGTCTACAGATTCTTCAACAAGATGTAGACATATATATCACACAATCCAAATACATCAAGGAAGTGCTGAAGATATTCAAGATGGAAGATTTCAAGCCTGTTGGAACACCTATGGCAACCAGATGAAAGTTTACAAAAGAAGACAAATCAAATGAGGTAAATCAAACCTTGTATAGATAAATGATTGGAAAACTAATGTTTGTTGTTCATACTAGGCCAGATATAGCACATGCAGTTGGAATAGTTGCAAGATTCTCTGCTAATCGCAAATAATCACACATGACTACTGTCATGAGAATTCTGAGATATCTAAAGAACATCGAGGACTATGGCTTATGGTATAAAAGTGAAGGCAAATTTAAGCTTCAAGTCTATGTAGATGCTGATTGGGTTGGAAAATTAGATGACTGAAAGAACACAACTAGAGGATCATTGTTCATGGGTGACAGACTTGTCACATGGATCAGTAAGAAGCAAGGATGCATCTCACTGTCTACTGTAGAAGAAGGATATGTGGTTGCTGCTGCAAAATGCTCTAACATTGCTTGGATCAAACAATTACTAGAAGGTATGAATATGAAAATTATTGAACCAATGATTATCTATTGTGATAAAAACAGTGCAATTAACATTTCTAAGAATCTAGTCATGCATGCTAATAATAAGCATATAGCTATCAAGTATCATTACTTAAGAGAAAAAGTGCAATAAAAAGAGGTGATACTGGAATATGTTCAATCAAAGGAATAATTAGCTGATATATTTACAAAGCCATTGCCTAAATATATATTTGAGTACCTCAAAAATTGACTAGGGGCCTGACCCTTATCTATTGGTCGGTAAGCTGACTAGGTGGTTGCATCATCCTACACACAATCAAAAGATCATTCATGTTGATGCAAGAAAAGAGATGGACTACAAAGATACATCAGTACACAAAAAGGTACATATCTACACCAAACACCAGACTCACTGTATTGCTGATGGATAGGGAAATTCAAGGAGTATATTATAAAAAGGTGAAAGGATATAACTTTGGCAAGATCAATGTTTACTTTGAAATTGTTGTCAAAGGGAGAGAGTATTATAAAAATTTTGAGGTACAAATTATCCTTAGAAGATCCAAAGAAGAGAGATTATATATACATATGAAATATCCATCCAAGGGAGATAAGATATCCTAAGGGAGAGATGTATCCTGCAAGGGAGAGAATATACAAAGGAAGAGATGACTTAAGGGAGGAATCAAAATGTTGTCAAAAGAAAAAGAGATGATCAAGAAGAGGAACAGTCAAAGGGAGAGACAACATTAGAGAAATAATCACAAGCTTCTACATCTATCCAGTGAAGGGATTGAAGATTAAAGAAAGCAATCTATAAGAAAAAAATCTAAGCTATATGAGCTTACCAAGAGCCACACATTTGTATTGGTTATAGAACAATGAAATTGGTAGATTGATGAAATACAAGTGATATATTTCCTATTGTATTAGTAATAATATAGTGTGATAATGTAGTTTATTTCCATCAATGCCAAAAGGAGAGATTGATGAACTATAACTGATTGAATGTTTGAATATGTTAAGTTGATGATCACCAAGCTATAGAAAGTTAATGCAAGACATTAAATCAGTTAATGTATTGTATTATCATTGATGTCAACTTGATATAATATGATTGGTTATATACAAAGTGTCAAAGACTTCAGAGAATTATAAAGATAAAAGTTATGCTTTCAGTAATTCATAAAAGATCAGTATTCACTAAGTGACTACAAACACTGATGGGAAGTGCACCCCCACGGACAAAGAAACCTAAAAGGAAAGTCACAGTGATACCCGAGAATGAAACCCGAGCAAGCATTACCGACAAGAAGAATCACAAGAATTACCGACGAGAAGAATCAAAAGCATTATCGATGAGTATAATCACAAGAATTACCAATGAGAAGAACTTCACAGTGTTTCCCGACAGACAGACAACTTCGATGGACAGACAAACCCGACAAAGATGCTCGAGGATAACTGAAGTGTTGACCGAAGCTAACAAAGAGTTAAACACCGAAAAGAACTGAAGTTCAAAAATGACAAAAGACTTAGTTGGAAAGAGCTAAAGAAGGAGTTAATTTGTTGTTAATATTGATTTCATCAACAAGCTAAAGCCAAAGATAAGCAAGAGATTTAAAGTTGTTTTATTCCAGTTGTCTAAGAGAAATCTATGGGATAAAACTGAAGTAAAGCTTTAAAGAAAGATTGGCTAGAATTGTGGATCACACCAAGAATAAGAAATTAAAGAGTTTAAAAATAGTGAAATCATGTCTATAAAGAGACAATATAATTCATTGTGAATTAGGGGTGAATAGAGAAAGAAGATGCTAAAGAGAAACTAATGAAGAAAGAAGTCTTCAATCAGACCTGATCAATCAATATGAAGAACAAAGCTAATTCTGCAGACACTGAGCAACAGAGAAGCACAACATCACCGAGAAAAAATAAGTGGAGAAAAGGTATTGAAAAGATACATTGATCAGAAATATATTATGAGCTTACAATAGATCTGAAAATCTGTAAAGTATAGTTGTATATGTGAACATATCATTTACTATTTCAATTTAACCATTGGATCATAAAATATCTTAACTAAGTAGGACTTAAAAATCCTTTCTATATTGAGATACATCTCAAGGAGTATCAAAAGGTTTGGTCATGAAGATAACATAGAGATGATAGAGATGCCAGATACCAATTGACAAACTACACTGGGTTTGGTCATAAAAGGTAGCATAGAGATGCCAGATATCAAGTGACAAACTATTCTATTTAAATCGTCTAACACGGTCACACCTAATAGTGTGTTTGTAACCTATAACGGGGTTGGATCTTCACCGAGCTCACTTCAGAAGAGTGAAAATTTTGGGTTACTAGTCTCAAGTGGTTTTTTCCTTAACAGGGTTTCCACATTAAAAAATTCATGTGTCAATGTGTTTATAAGTCATTACTTTAGTGTTTTGCATTACACATGTAACAAATCTGGATTGATTGGTATACACTAAATAATTTACTGCATTTATAAATGAAAGACTGCTAATTGGTAAACAATAAGAATAAGGTTTAATAGTGAACTGCGACCAGTAGTTATTTGTTGAGATTATTTGAAGGCATTCATCTTGTAGGACTAAAGATAACTATAGGCTTACATTGTGGTAATAAGTTTTTGGGTTAGTTTATTGAAATATTTTTGAGGCCTCTAATTCACCCCCCCTCTCACTTATTCTAAAAAAATCCATCATGACAAAGGTGGAATGTGACCAAATGATAGGGGGGTTGAATTTAGAAACAAAGGTGTCATACCCAAATTTAATGTCCAAAAATTCAACAACTTTTTTTTGAATAGCAATAAATGCAGTGTTGATTTTAGTTGTGAGGTTTCCAAGTTTACTAACTAGTTTTGAAGTTACAAAGTAAATGAGTTAGGTTGAGTTAGTGCAAGTAAATGAGTTAGTGTTTTTTTTAAAAAATTGATTTTATTACATTTGCTTAGTTTTGCTAAAATAAATAAAAAAGAATTATAGCATATTGTTTATTTGATTAGAGTAGTTTAAAAATATATAAAAAAATTGTATACGTGTAATAAATATATTTACTTTTAAATTGCAGTTTTTTTTTTTACATTAAAAGACAACTAGAAGAGTGATGAATAAACTTAGATTTCCCTTTTCAAAATTTTATTGATTGTATAAATAGTTGCAGCCATGTAGATAAATCAGACTTGCATATTTTTACATAGTATAAACAAATTTGCATATTTTTACATAGTATAAACAGATTTGCATAATTTTTACATAGTATAAACAACTACAGCCATGTAGATAAATCAGACTTGCAGATTTTTACATAAAATACAACTAGAAGAGTGATGAATAAATTTAGATTTCTTTTTTCATTTATTTATATATGAGGAATATAAGAGATATGTCCATAATTGCATGTTCATAAATGAATATAAATATATGTATGCCAAAATATGTATTTATGTTCAGTTTTCTATTCTGCAAATAAACATAGTGATAAATACATAAGATAAGTATATAATATAATAGAACATATTTATATTAATCATGGATAGGTATTCCATTTACATAACTATTGTAGAAAAATAAGTTGTTGAAACTGAATGATAAAAACTCAAACATATATGCATATTTATTTATTTGGGAGTCATAATAATAAACAAAATAGTAAGACAAAAGGACGCATGTTTATTGACTTACATTTGAAAGAATTTAATAGGAAAAGTAAAATATTATCATTAAAAGATTGACACATATTTTTCCCTTTACTTGCACATAAAGATAAAAAAGTAGAAGTATCTCTCTCTATTAACTTTCAATAAAATGGCAGATTAAATAAAACACATTCAATATCACTTTTCCTTTCTCACTACATTTCTCTTACAAATAATTTGAAACATTCAAATAAATTTTTCAATAGGGGTGATACCACAATAGTGGGTTACACTTTTTTGCCTAAACGGACATTAAAGTCTACATTTTGAGAAAAAAATTTCACATTCGGATGCATATTGTTGTTAAAATATTTGAAATCGGAAGATGAAGTAAACTAGAGTCTTTTATGATTTTTTGTCTAGATTCTAAATATATATTTTTTATTTTTTTTTAAATTGATTTTAATGGTTTTTTTTTCTCTCACTAAAACTGCTTTGTTGCTGAAAATGTCATTTTCAAAAAAGTACAATGACTTCGTACAACATAACTTTTTTTCTAAAATAGATATCAATGTGCTTCTTTCGAATTTGGTTTTGTAACATCTATACAAAGGGCATGCAATTGGTTTGACAACATTATCATGATTATTGCATATTTTATGAATGTTTGAAGTAGAGTCAACTGTAATTTTGACATACCTTGACTGTGTAGCTGATAACTTGTTGTGTACTTATCAAAATTTTTAAAAATTTTTATGATAGAAAGAAGACTTGAAGCCAGAGGGCACTGTTATTTTTTAATTTTTTTTCTATTTTCTACTATTTTTCATTGAACGTCAAACCTGGAATTTTATATTCGATAAAAAACCTACATTCGATGCACGTCAAAATACATAGACCTAAATAATTCAAAATTTGTCAAATCTATATTCGTTAGAAATTTCGTTCAGAGTTCTTGTGCGATGCAAAAGGATGTCTCCTCATTCTTTCATTTGAGCCCCGCGCTTAAGCCCCGAAGCCATGAAAACTATAGATTTTTGTTAGCCTCTGCAAATGGCCTCTATTTAAAGGGTTTCAATAGAAAGTAGTTTTGATAGAAACTAATTAGTTTCGATCGAAATTAATTTCTATCGAAAGTAATTTCTTAGTTTAATATGCATATGGTCAAAAAACATAGCAAAATTTTGACTACTTAGTTTCGATCGAAACTAAGCAAAAAAGTTAGTTTCGATCAAAACTAAGAATGTTTCGATTGAAATAATCAGGTACTTTCTATTGAAAGTACTTGACTAAATCCTCCCCCTCATGGATCATGAGGAATTCCTTCCTCTGAAAAAGTGTAACCCACTATTGTGGGATCACCCATAGATCTCTTTCATTTTACTTCATAAAATTTACAACGCATTTGTTTTCTTTACAAGAAAATCTGTCACATTGGCTACACCATAAAATAAGATGACGAGCATACAAGTCCTCTCTAACTCAAGCTTCTTGTTCTTCAACTCTTCAAGAATACATGATACAACCAAGACCTGCAATAAAACTTTGAGCTTGACCATGGGATGCTCACCTCCCATCTTAGGCCTCTAAGAGGCCACCCCTGAGCTTGGGGAACCAAACATAGGTAGGAAACATACATGCAAGCAATAACAAGAATTGAAAAGTAACAATACACAAAAAAATCTCCCAAACATGACTGTCACAATGGGTCACATATTGACTCAACAATGGGGTGAAGTGGACCAAGTACCCAAGTGGAGAAAGTCATCCAAAGAAAGAAAAAAAACAACCTTCACAAGGCATCATAGACAACATCTTCTCATCTCCTTCCAAGTGCACAATAACTCCCTTATGTCCCCAAGGCTTTATGCCATTAAAAAAAATCCCTTATGACCTCCAAAATAAAAAGATATATTGACTTCATGGAGCCCATACTCCATGTTTTCTCCCTCTCCTCCTTGAGGAGAGACTTTACACCCATGGGCTATCATTATACCTTCACCCCTAAGGTTACTCTTCCCTTCCAAGGGTGAGTGGACCTTGAGACTCTCATTCACAAATGCATTCAACACAACACAAAAGAACATCACAATACAAGAAAGAAACCAAACTCAAAATCGCCATCACCACACATATACTAACATGAAAGGATTGCTTACAACAAGTAATTTTCAAACCAACATAATGCTACTACCAATATGTAAAACAATTGAATACAACAAGCATGCAATGTTAGTTCCACCAACCTAGATCCAAGCTTAAGGAAGAAATTTGTATAAAGAGCTCCCTCTTTCCTAAGTCTCCTTCTCCCTGTTAGAATGAATTTAGAATAACTGAGAGGGGAGGGGTGAATCATTTATCCTCAAGTCTAGATGTACCAAATTAAAACTTTCTATATTTTAGATCTACTCGGTAGCAGTAGCACAAGTCAACAACTTTAATCATGTAGTTTACTGTCTAATAAAATTAGCTTGTAGAAACATAACAGTAAAATAAACCATAAGCATTCATACAAGTTGACACAAGTATTTAACGTGGAAACCCAATATGGGAAAAATCACCAGTAACATGCTACCAAGTTTTCACTCTTCTGAAGTGAGATTTGTGAGGAGCCAACCTTGTTAAAGGTTACAATAACACACTGCTAGGTGTGACCTGGTTAAAGGATTTAATCACCTTGCCAAGAGTGGCCTTATTAGAGGACTTAGAGCATTCCATCTGAATGTCACCTTGTTAGAGGATTTATACAAATGACTGTTAGGTCAACCTTGTTAAAGGATTTTGAATGATACAATGGTTAGAAAGTAATCTACAGTTGTGATCTGATACATACAACTTACTTTGCAAATTCATATCCAATTATAGCTTTGATGTTAACTTACTGGATAGCCTGCATTTTCATTTCAACCTTTTTATCTACTTGGAAATCCATCAAACAATCACACATGCAACTCTATGCTTCTGTATTCAGCCTTCTCTACTAGATCATGCTAAATAGTAAATCAACTATGCAACTCTCCTGCATACACATCCACTTCACATTCAGCAGGACACCTCTTGCATACTAAATGAATAACCCCTTGAGGTTATCATATACCTCTCTATCTAGGTCAGATAAATCTTTTTCCACTTTAAACAAGATCATAGATTTTAGGTTAGGTCAGATCCAATGGATCATCCCATCTTTGCATTACATTTACTTCTCCAAAGTAGTCTCTAATTAAATCTTAAAACTATGCATTAATTACAATTATCCATACATTAAATGACATGGATCAATCTTTAATTAACATTACATATCCCAATAAAATCAACTAAGTCGGCCAGAGATCTCAAATCTTATCATTAATCCAATTAATGTAAGTTGGCCAACATCACTATTTTCACTCGACAATTTCAATGGTACTCGACATTGAGCAACTTTTCTCGTCATAAATAACTTTACTCTGCACAAGCAACTTTGCTCGGCACAAGCCAAAACTTGCTCGGCACAGAACAACTAGAAAAAATGTCTTTTAAAGATAAACAACTAATTGCTTTGCCAGAGTGCCAACTGATCAAGTACCCTTTTATTTGCCTTAACTCAACCATTCACTTGATCTTCTTGTTAAATATTCTTCATCAATAATAGATATGGTACTCAAATAGATAACAATAGTCTTACCAGTCAAGGTTTGATAGCAATGACAAAATAACAATTGCTTGCAATGTCACTTTCCAACAATCTCCCTCTTTGGCATTGATGGCAACACAAAATATTAAAACCATGATTTAATAAGCATAGTTACCAACCAATCCAAAAAGTCACCTGTGTTCCTTGATATGAACGAATCTTCATTAATGTCTTTAGCTTTATTTTGATTCTTATCTATAAAACATTTCTCCCTCTGTGTCTATAATCACACTATAATTATCTGTCTAATCATTTGTAGACTCCCTCTGAGTAGGTAATCACTTCAATGTTTTCAATAGTAACTTTTGCCTCTATGTAATCTTTCTCTCTTGGTAATCTCTCTTACTAGGCAATCTTTTCCTCGTAATAGGCAATCTCCCCCTCTTTGACAACAATGCCAAAGATGTCAAAATATTTATCATATAGATCTTTAGTATCATGCTGATCTTGTCATCTTGATTATGACTGATTTGCTTTTCTGTCCTTGTTCATCTTCACAACTTTAGTCAACATCCTAAAGTGTGACTTACTGTGCATCAATGTGTCAAATTTTCTAAATGTGATATTTGATGCAACAATATCATACAGAACTTAATTAGCCCCAGTTAGGGGAATCACCCCCAATTTACCTCGTAGATACTCATGAGCATCCTTGGGTAGTGCTTTTGTGAATATGTCTACTAATTGTTCTTTAGTGTTCACATAATCTAGTCTCACTTCTTTACTCTGAACTAGCTCCCTCAAGTAATGATACTTGATAGTTATATGCTTTGTCTTTGAGTGCATAACAATATTGTTAGAAATATTAATAGCAATCATGTTATCACAATATATGACAACTGGGTCAGTGATTTCTTCCTTCATACCTTTCAGTAGTATCTTCAACCACACAATGTTAGAACAGTTAACTGCTGCTGCCACATACTCAGCTTCAGCTATAGATTGTGAGGTACAGTTCTATTTCTTACTTTTCCAGGAGATTAATCTCTTTCCTAAAAGAAATGCTCCACTAGTAGTACTTTTCCTATCATCAACATTTCCAGTCCAATCAGAGTCAGTATAAACTCTGAGTTCAAACTTGTCATTCTTTTTGTAGTATAGACCATAGTCATCAGTTCCTTTCAAATATCTTAGAATCTTTTTTACTTCCATTATGTGAGTTTCATTAGGATTAGCAAAAAATATTGCAATAATTCCAATAGCTAGGGCAATATCAGGTCTACTATGTACAACATACTGTAGTTTTCCAATCATTGATATATAGAGTGTTTGGTTTACTTCTTTTGTGTCATCATCTTTTTTCAGCTTTTGTCCAGTAGCCATGGGTATACTTACTATTTTGGACTCTTCCATTCCAAAAAATTTCAGTATCTCTTTGATATATTTAGATTGAGTAATATAGATACCATTCTTCATTTGATAAATTTGTAAACAAACAAAGAATTTTATTTAACCAAACATAGACATCTCAAACTCAGTTTGCATCTCTGTTGAAATTTTTTGACATAACACATCTTGTCCACTAAATATGATGTCATCTACAAAAATTTCAGCCAATAATGTACCTTTGCTTTGCTCTATCTTTAAGTACAGGTTGTTGTTGTCATTGGTTCTTGCAAATCCAATCTTCATTAGATAATTGTGCAATCTCTCATACCATGCTCTTGGTGCTTGCTTCAATCCATATAATTCTTTGTGCAATTTGAAAATCATATCCCTTTTGTTTGGGTCAACAAAACCATCAGCTTTCTCAATATACACTTCTTCTTCCAAGATTCCATTGAGAAATGCAGATTTCACATCCATCTGATAAAATTTGAATTCTTTGTAGGCTGCATATGCAAGTAAGGTTCTGACACTTTCCAATCTTGCAACTGGGGAGAAGGTTTCACAATAGTCAATTCCTTCCTCCTGTGCATAACCCTTGCATACCAGTCTAGCTTTGTTTCTTGTCACATCTCCATGTTCATTCAGCTTATTCTTAAATACCCACTTTGTGCCAATTACATTTTTATCCTTCGGCCTAGGTACAAGTGTCCAAGTTTTGTTCTTCTCAGTTTGTTCAATTTCCTTATTCATTGCTTGTATCCAATCTTCATTATCTAAAGCATCTTTCACTATTTTGGGCTCAAATTCACATAACAAACATGTGCTATTTTCAACTTACTTTGTGTCATAATAGCAGAATCCTTTGATCCAATGATTTGATCAGAATTGTGATTTCTTCTCACATATTTCACTAGAGTAGGCTTAGTCCTTGCTTTAGGTTCATTGTCTGTATTCAGTTCTGGTTGATTCTGTGACTCGGCATCTCCATAAGATAGCTCGACATTAACTTCCAATTGCTCGGCAACTCCACTATGTGACTCAACAGGTGCATGCTGTTGTTCAGCAGTAGTCTCAAGTAGTGAATTAGAATCTTCCTCATCTAGATATGTGAATGATCTGTAGCTTTCAGGCTCTTGTGTACTTTTAGCTTTATTTCTTTCTACAAACTCATCAATTCTTACATTTGCACTTTCCACAATTTTGTTAGTATTAGAATTCAAACATTTGTATGCTTTGGTTTTCATTGAATAACAAAGGAATATGCCTTCTTCACCTTTAGCATCAATTTTTCCATTTCTGTTGTCTTTCAGTATAAAACATTTGCTTCCAAATATCTTAAAATACTTTACACTAGGTGCATAACCATACCAAAGTTTATAAGGTGCAGCATTTGTACCTTTCTTTACTTGAGCTCTATTCAGTGTATAGACTGTAGTACTTACAACTTCTTTCCAATATCTCTGTGCAAGATTTTTCTCCATCATTAGTGTTCTAGCACAGTCCATATAGATCTATTTCTTCATTCAACAATACCATTTTGTGGAGGTGTCCTAGGTGCAGACATCTATCTCTTTATGCCTCGGTCATTACAGAACCTGTTAAACTCATTAGAAATAAACTCTCTACCTCTGTCAGATCTTAAGCATTTAAAATTTTTGCGTATTTTATTTTCAACTTTAGCTAAGTACCATTTAAATAACTAGAATGCATCAGATTTTTCCTTGAGAAATATTACAGTCATCATCCTTGAATAATCATCAACAAATAGAATAAAGTATCTAGCACCACAATAGCTTCTTTCTCCAATGGGATCACAGAGATCAATATGGACCAATTCCAAAATTTCCTCTGATAGATGTGTTTTACTCTTGATACTAGACTTAGTCATCTTTCCTAGTTGACATTGTTTACCCATAGCATTCTCATGTTTCTTTAACTTAGGTAGCCCTCTAACCTTTTTCAATTTACTTATGCTTACCAAGTTATCAAAGTTCACATGACATAACCTCTTATGCCATAACCATACATCATTGTATTGTGCAAACAAATATGTTTCTTTAGATAAATCTAGATAAAATAAGTTACCTTTAGTTTGATCACCACTTCCAACTAATTCTCCAGTAGAATCATAGATCTTTGCTTTTCTATGATGGAATTTAAATTTGTAACCAAAAGTGTTCAACTGTGCAACACTTAGCAAATTATATTTAAGATCATCAACCCAATACACAATATCACATCTTATTTTGTCATTCAGGTTAATCAATCCTTTACCTTTGATAAGACATGGTGCATCATTACCAAATTTTACATATCCTCCTTTACATTGGTTTAGGTTTTCAAACTTATCTTTGTCACCAGTCATATGATGGAAAAACCATTGTTAATGATCCAATGATCATTTTTACTCATATAAGAGATTAGTGTAGTTTTCTCATCATCATCAGAATCTTCCTTCATTGCAACATAAACAACTTCGATATCATTATTATCAGAATTATCAGTCTCATTGTCACAAGTTTCTTCAGTAATATAACAAGATTTCTTATCTTTCACTTTGTAGTCCTTATATTTTCTAAAGTCTCGATCATCCTTTCTATCTTTGTATTCTTTTTATTTGTTGTCCCTTCTTTCATCTTTTTCATTCTTATTAGGACATCTAGCAGCTATATGACCAACTTTATTGCATGAAAAATAAATAATAGGAAGTTTACCTTTGTATTTTCCTTTTCCTCTGGATAGCCTTTTTGCCATAAGTGCTTCAAGTTCTCCAAGATCATCATCAGTAGTGTCACTGTCACTGTTCACATGTTTATTTCCTTTCTTAGATTTGTTGAGAACCAGCTGTGATCTAAAAGAAAAATCAATCCCTTTTGGATTATAGTTATCATAATTTGACGTTTCAAATGTAGTGAGTCTGCCTATCAGATTTTTTAGATTTAGATTATTGTTAGGAGTACATCTCAATTCTTGAATTGCAGACACTCTAATATCATATACAGGAAGTAAAGTTCTTAGTACCTTGCTCATTATGGTGTTCTCATCAATTGTTCCATTAGCTCCTCTAATGGCATTTACAACTTCTTTTACCCTACCATAGTACTCATTAACATTTTCACCTTCTTGCATTTTCATTTCATCAAAATTACCTCTTAGACTTTATAACTTAGCTCTCAACACATTTGTGTCTCCACCATAGAAATTTGTGAGTTTGTCTCATATTTGATTTGCATTCGTACAACTCTTTATATCATCAAACTCTAAATAGCTCAATGAGGAGGCGATCTCCAACATTGCTTGATTGTGCTCTTGCTTTTCTTTTAGTTGTGCAATTGTGAGAGGAGTACTAGGTGATACATATTCATTCTCAATAAGTCTCTTAGCATCATCTCCAATACTAGCCAACTACAGTTTCATCAAACTCTGCCATGCAGAGAAGTTATCTTTGTTCAGCTTAGGAACCTCCTTCTTATACATATTGATATTTTCGCTCCAAGTACCCTCAAACTATTTTCAAGAGACCAAAGCTCTGATACCAATTGTTAGAATGAATTTAGAATAACTGAGAGGGGAGGGGTGAATCAGTTATCCTTAGGATTAGATGTAACAAATTAAAACTTTAAGTATTTTAGATCTACTCTGCAGCAGTAGCACAAGTCAACAACTTTAATTATGCAGTTTACTGTCTAATGAAATTAGCTTGTAGAAACATAATAGTAAAACAAACCATAAGCATTCATACAAGTTGACACAAGTATTTAACATGGAAACCCAATATGGAAAAAAACACCAGTAACATGCTACCAAGTTTTCACTCTTCTGAAGTGAGCTCTATGAGGAGCCAACCCTGTTAAAGGTTACAATAACACACTACTAGGTGTGACCTGGTTAAAGGATTTAATCACCCTGTCAGGAGTGGCCATTTTAGAGGACTTAGAGCATTCCACCTGAATGTCACCTTGTTAGAGGATTTATACAAATGACTGTTAGGTCAACCTTGTTAAAGGATTTTGATTGATAAAATGGTTAGAAAGTAATCAGTAGTCGTGATCTGATACATACAACTTACTTTGCAAATTAATATCCAATTATAGCTCTAATGTTAACTTACTAGATAGCCTGCATTTTCATTTCAACCTTTTGATCTGCTTGGAAATTCGTCAAGCAATCAACATGCAACTCTCTACTTCTGTATTCAGCCTTCTCTGCTAGATCATGCTAAACAGTAAATCAACTATGCAACTCTCTTGCATAGACATACACTTCACATCAAACAACACACCTCTTTCATACTAAATGAATAACCCCTTGAGGTTATTATATACCTCTCTATCCAGGTCAGATAAATATTTTTCCACTTTAAACAAGATCGTAGATCTTAGGTTAGGTCAGATCCAACGGATCATCCCATATTTGCATTACATTTACTTCTCCAAAGTAGTCTCTAATTAAATCTTGAAGCCATACATTAATTATGGTTACCCATACATTAAATGTCATGGATCAATCTTTAATTAACATTACATATCCCAATAAAATTAACTAAGTCAGCCAGAGATCTCAAATCTCATCATTAATCTAATTACTGTAAGTCGACCAACATTACTGTTTTCACTCAGCAATTTCAGTGGTGCTCGACATTGAGCAACTTTGCTCATTACAAACAACTTTACTCGGCACAAGCAACTTTTCTTGACACAAGCCAAAACTTGATCGGCACAGAACAACCAGAAAAACTGTCTTTGAAAGATAAACAACTAATTGCTTTGCCAGAGTGCCAACTAATTAAGTACCCTTTTATTTGCCTTAACTCAACCATTCACTTCATCTTCTTGTTAAATATTCTTCATCAACAATAGATATGGTACTCAAACAGATAACAATAGTCTTGTCAGTCAAGGTTTGACAACAATGACAAAATAACAATTGCTTGCAATGTCACTTTCCAACACTCTCAGCTTCTCCAAAACTAGCCATGTCTCTAAGATAGAGAGTGGGTGTTCAAACTCTCCAGCATGGAGAGTCTCCACTAAAAAGGTCACCAAAAAATTTTGGGGAAAGGGAAGGCTTCTCATTGGTTTCTCTTTTCTAAGCTCCTTACAACCTTTCCAAAAATGGATTCTAAAAAGGTAATCCCAAAAGTGATCAAAGTCTAAGCACCTAAATGGGATGGTTATCTAACCAAGACAAAGCCTTTTCAAAAGTTGATTTTCGTTCATCTTGGAAACCCAACTTTTGGAAGGGCTCAAGACACAATTCTAGGTGGTCCTATGGTTAAAAAATACCCCAACCCAAAGGTATAGCATGTGGGTTTCCTAAAAATATCCCAAACACACCCCTAGGCACTTTATAAGTCTCCCAAAAATGCCTTATAAGTTTACCCATGAAATTTATTTGAAAAGACCATACCTCAAGCTCCCTAACCAAGGGATACATATGGGGATTCAATATGGTACTAACCTAGGTATGTGGGCACCCAATCCTCAAGTGGACATGTCATGGCCACATGTACACACACAAGTGTCAAGTGACACATACACCATACATTTACACATCACTTAACACATGTCATATCCACTTGAGCACAATGCACAACAACTCCACTATGAAATTTACAATAATGAACTAAATACAAACAAGAATATATTTACGTTTACAAAATTAAACATGATACAACAAGGTATTATCTCTCATTAGACGTAACCTTGGCTTAAACTGAGTTCACATATACCTATGTTTGGTTCCCCAAGTTTAATACCATGGTCTCATGCCTGCACACTAAATCCAAATATCAATAGTCCAAGGAGATAAAATATACTTCATAAAAAAATAAACAATATTCTAAATCTTAAGGAAATATCTAATCCTACTATATATTCATTAAATCCAAATAACCATAAAAGAAAAACCATAATTATATCATAAAACTAATCATCATGAGCATCATAAGATACTGCGCATCTAGAGCCTAAATGATCAAATCTAGTCTGATCTAATAAAGTACAAATCCATAATGTATCATACATAATTCACATAAAGGCCTTTCACCAGATTTAAACAACTTTAAAACCTCATCTCAAATAGTCTTATCTTAGCAGGATTTCAAAATGCATCTCAAGTCTAATGCAGTTCACCTAACTCAAGTATACATAGATCACCATGAGGTACAGTCTCATAAGGGTTCTATCTAGTCATACTACAATAATAACTCAATATACACCTCTCAGAATGTCAATCATAAAAGGGAATGAGGGAGACTCTACATCATACCCCCCAAGGACTAGGATTACTCCTGGAAGCCTATGCTCCAACCAAAGATATCACATCAAGGTGTGATGACTATATCTAAATCAAATGCGAGCACACAGAAAGAGGTTTCCTTAATGCCAGCTCTGAACCTATCCATTCCTAACCTTTCAACATAATATCAGCTGAGGAATCTATCACACACCAAAAGAGTACTAGTATATTGACATAGGAAAATACTCAAGGATACAATGCAAGCAATAAAGCACATATTTTAAGGCCCCAGTCATCCAAGGCACATAGCAATCCTCACTAATAAATCAGGGGGCATCCAAAGGTGAACATTGTCCTCCAAGCTCCTTCTTTGTTCGCACTATTAAGAACTTTCGAGTTATCAAATCAAAAAATCTTTGCTTAATTGTATAGATTAATAGTAAGGCACTACCATTTTCTCTTGGAGCACCCCTCACAACCCATAAGAATATCATAAAATCTTGCCAAACCTACTGTCCTACACAAAGTACATGCAATAAGGCCATCTCTAGAGTGCAAGAATGCTTGCCAATTTAGAGATCAAATGGAATCCTTTCATTTTATGGAATAAATAAGGCACAATTGAATCTCCCTAGTGTAGGATAAATGTGCATTGTTGGTGCCGAGAGATCTTTTATTCTAGAGAACATAATCATTTTCCTACTGGACCCCATTCTTACCCTATACCAGGTGGGGATGAATCCATAAATAGACATCCTCTTACTCCCATCTTCGCACCAAATCAAAAGAGGGTAATCTATCCCTAAGAGATTTCATGCTCCTCCAACCCAACACTAGGAATATCACATAAAAATCTATCCTCTGGTACCCCAAACCTCTAACATAGAGTCTCATTGAGATTAAATAGGAAACCTAACCAACACTTAATCATAACTATAAATGAAGATAAGGGTGTAATTGTTACATTGTCATAGGATCATCAAGGCCCACCATAGGGGTCAAATTTGTGAGTGAACTACATCATTCCCAACTATTCATCATAGTTTTTCTAAGAGAAGGGTACATCACAAGCCCTAACTCACATCAAGAGAAAGAAAGAACTCTATGGAGCATGGTCGCTAAAGTCCTAATGCCAGGTTGTCAATACTTGACCAATACCAAATAAGATATGCAAGGTCATCAATTGGGGTAGCATCTATACAACATTTCCAATTTTTACACAATAGAGGTAGTTGAAACATCCAATTATGATTTATTGTTACAAGTAATAATTTCTACCACTAGAGTCCTTTCATGATACATACTTACCAAAAATCACATAATATGGTATGCACTCCCACTTATGGCCAAATTCAATTCATATGTTTGGCATAGCTTGTGCCACCATGTATTAACATAATTATCGTCAAGATCTTCCTTTCAAGTCTAAAAGAATTACCAATCCTATTATACCATTAAAAAAAAGAGTTGAGGTCCTATCTCCTAAGTTTAGTATTACCCAACAAGGAAAAATAGTATGTCCTCCTTGGTGTTCTCCCTTATACACACTATCAGCGTCCCATATTGGGCCTGATAGAGTCATAATTCATAGGACTAGCCAGCGTAAGAAAATATTCAGAATAGTCACCATGATAAAATAAATAAATAAATAAAACCCAAAATGGGGAAATTTAAGAATTTCAACAGTAAATTTTCAAAATGAGCTCATTTCAACAATAAATCCAAAGTGACAACCATCATAAGAGTTAGATACAACAGTTTGGTGACTGATTCCAATTAAAATAATTACCCAAAAGATGCTTGCCCACAAAACATGTGGAATGATCCACTAAGAAAATAAATAAATCTAGAAAATCATTCGCAGAAAAATACAATTGAAATCAAACACATAAGAGGGAGTATCCACCAAGGATTCTAAGGACAACACTACTTAGCAACCTCCAAGAACACACTGAAGCAATGTACAACACCTACGCATCACTATACTTCCGGTAACTTAAGCAATATATGGTCCAATACCAATTTTCATTATCTTCCACACACATGCAATACTCTTCCCTAGGCAGGATATAACCATCCAAAAACCTATGCAAAAGGATCATTACAAGGTTACAACATAAATCACAAACTCTCAAAGGGGGGGGGGTGCTCACCGATCCCAACATTTGAATACGGGCTCTGTTAGGTACATGGCTCAGATGAGCTATCCCTCAAATTTAGGATGAGGGCTGAAGTTTATTTGGGAGGGGGACCTTGATCCCTTCCAAATCCTCTGTCTGCATCCCACATGTCATGAGGACATGTCCTCATTCTCGTTTACTTTCTTCATGTTAATAGCGTAACTAAGGGTTTCCTACCCAAGTAGAATATACTCCTAGGTGAAGAGTAACAGTTTGCAAGGTTCCTAGTGTTGAACCTCACTCTGATACCAAAATGTCATGCCCAAATTTAACGTCCAAAAATGCAACAACATTTTTTTGAATATCAATAAATGCAGTGTTGGTTTTAGTTGTGAGGTTTCCAAGTTTACTAACTAGTTTTGAAGTTACAAAGTAAATGAGTTAGGTTGTGTTAGTGCAAGAGTCACCCTTAGGGTCAAGAGGAATTTATGACCATGTGTCAACATCCCTCAACCCATTAGGTAAGCATCTAGGTTTAAATTGTTAAATCACTAATTAGATTCCTTATCCTAATAACATCTTGAGTAAGGAATTAATCCATAAAATGGTTAACCTACTCGTTATACTAAGTTTTAATTATCATTTAATATAACATTAATAAAGTTGATATAATTTAATTCATTTACTCTTTTAATAGAGTTTGAAGATGAAAGGATTAATTAATATATTATCTTTAATAGATTAAAATTGCACCCTTGATAAAATTCCATGTTCCAATAAAGTGTAACAAAGTCTATACATCTATGGTAAATCTGACTATTTAAAGTTTCTAATGTTTAATTAAATATTTCATTAAATTCAAAATTAATTAATATGATGATATTTAATCATCTTTTTAATCTTGAGTTACCAACTTATTTTAAATTTAACTAAATCACAAACAATAATCACCTTATCATAATCTTCTAAATATAATATTTACATTCAAATACATTATCATGTGTTTTATTAGACAATTTAATTAACTTCACTCCATAAGTTTCTAATCATGTCCATTTAAAATTTAATAAATTAATCATTTAAGTTACTCTTACATGCGTCTAATAAAATTATATTAATTAATGATTTACTCAAGAAACCCACATATAGTAAGTTTAATATGGAACCATTAATCATTAATTTAATAATCTAATTTACCTCTAACTTCTAACACCTAGCTTAATAATACTTTAAACACTTAATTACTATTAGAATTCTCCTTAATTATCAAATTTGTCTAGGAAGATTATAATGTCCCACATTTAAAGATATTAATATTTAAATAATTAGTTCATAAAAATAATCTAAGCTATACCCAATATATTTATTTTATTAAACCTAATAACATTCCTTAATTATCTCATTCATCTTTAAACGTTTTATTAAATACTTAGTTTTATTTCTATCTTATAAATTTTCTAATTATCCACATTTAAAAAAAATCTAATAAATTAATCATTAAATTACTCTTAAAAAAAACTAGTTTGAATAACTAAATTTGATTAAATTAGCAAGTCACACATTTTAACTTAATAATAATTCTAGGAAATAAAACAACCAGAAAAGCCACACATTAAGAAAAATCAAATAAAACAAGACATTAAATTCATTAAATAATACAAGTTACTACTTTTCATTTAAATCAATAAATAAATCTCATTTACTAAATTCTCAATAAAAGTCTCAAATTAAAAGAAACAATAAACTATAATTATTAATTAAGCCCGAGTGGTGAAATTAAGAAGATGATTTAATATTAATTGGTACGAAATAAAATTCCCTCCTAAAAGTAATTTTTAAATTTCCCCCTTAAAACAATGTTTTAAAATAAAGAATAAAGGTCAACTCATTTTGCACAACCCTAACCCTAATTCAAAATTAGGGTTAAGAGGCAAAACTACAACTCTAAAATAAAACTTTTCATTTTACTCTTCCTCTTCTTCTTTCTTATTTTTCTCTTCTAAACCCTAGTTCTTGTTCTCTCCTTTTATCTCCTTTTTGTGTTATTTCTTTTTGATGTATGTTGTAGGTATGAAAGAATGAAGGCCATAGAAGATTCATATATTCATATATACAAATATATATGCAACGACATGCATATATATTTATATATATCAAATATATTATTTGTTTATTGAAGGATAAAACACTGGCATTAAATTTTATGCAGGTCTTTGCTAATGGGGGAGGAGACGAATCTGATTATTATTATCTTTTTTGTGTTATTAGTATGTTGGCTGCATTTTTTTTCTATCATTTTTCTTTATTAAAAAAAAAGATAAGGGGTTGTGTTTTTCTTATTAATTTTTTTTTTTTGTGCTGAGCTCATGGCAAGTGGGTTGGGGTTGGTGGGGGGCTCAGCCGCCATACCCCACAGTCCACAACATTACTTTTGTGGCTGTGGCGGTTGGGGCCGAGGCCGCCACGAGGGGGGGGGGGGGGGGGGGGAACTCCTCCCCCCACCGCCTACCTTAAGGTAGGGTAGTGGTGGTGGTGGGGAATGACTCCGACAGCCGCCACATAAAAGTTTAATTTGTTTTTTTAAAACCAATGTTTTAAATTTTTTTTTATTTTATTACATTTTCTTAGTTTTGTTAAAATAAATAAAAAGGAATTATAGCATGTTGTTTATTTGATCAAAATGTGTTTATCATTTTTTTCATTTTTAAAACATTCAGTTATATATTCACATATATAAATTCAGTCAAGTTTTGCATACAAAAAATCAGAATAGTTTAAATATATCAAAATAGTCTAGTTCTCTATACAAAATCAGAGTAGTTTAGATATATATAAAAAACTGTATACGTGTAATAAATATTTTTACTTCTAAATGTGCAAATTTTTTTTACATTAAAAGACAACTAGAAAAGTGATGAATAAACTTATATTTCCCTTTTCAAAATTTTATTAATTGTAAAAACAGTTGCAGCCATGTAGATAAATCAGATTTGCATATTTTTACATAGTATAAACAAACTTGCATACTTTTACATAGTATAAACAGATTTGCATAATTTTTACATAGTATAAACAACTGCAGCCATGTAGATAAATCAGACTTGCAGATTTTTACATAAAAGACAACTAGAAGAGTGATGAATAAATTTAATTTTTTTTTTCATTTATTTATAGATGAGGAATATAAGAGATATGTCTATACTTGCATGTCCATAAATGAATATAAATATATGTATGCCAAAATATGTATTTATGTTTAGTTTTCTATTCTATAAATAAATAGAGTGATACATACATAAGATAAGTATATAATATAATAGAACATATTTATATTAATCATGGAGAGGTATTCCATTTACATAACTATTGTAGAAAAATGAGTTGTTGAAATTGAATGATAAAAACTCAAACATATATACATATTTATTTATTTATTTGGGAGTCATAATAATAAAAAAAATAATAAGACGAAGGGATGCATGTTTATTGACTTACATTTGAAAGCATTTAATAGAAAAAGTAAAATATTATCATTAAAAGATTGACATATATTTTTCCCTTTACTTGCACATAAAGATAAAAAAGTAGGAGTATCTCTCTCTATTTACTTTCAATAAAATGATAGATTAAATAAAACACATTCAATATCACTTTTCCTTTCTCACTACATTTCTCTTACAAATAATTTGAAACATTCAAATAAAATTTTCAATAGATCTCTTTCATTTTACTTCATGAAATTAACAAAGCATTTGTTTTCTTTACAAGAAAATCTGTCACATTGGCTACACCATAAAATAAGATGACAAGTATACAAGTCCTCTCTAACTCAAGCTTCTTGTTCTTCAACTCTTCAAGAATACATGATACAACTAAGACTTACAATAAAACTTTGAGCTTGACCATGGGATGCTCACCTCCCATCATAGGCCTCTAAGAGGCCACCCCCGAGCTTGGGGAACGAAAAATAGGTAGGAAATATACATGCAAGCAACAACAAGGATTGGAAAATAACAATACAAAAAAAATCTCCCAACCATGGCTGTCGCAATGGGTCACATATTGACCCAACAATAGGGTGAAGTGGACCAAGTACCCAAGGGGAGAAAGTCATCCAACGAAAGCAACAAAAAAACCTTCACAAGGCATTATAGACAACATCTTCTCATCTCCTTCCAAGTGCACAACAACTCCCTTATACCCCCAAGGCTTTAAGCCATAAAAAAAAAACTCCCTTATGACCCCCAAAATAAAAAGATAGACTGACTTCATGGAGGCCATACTCCATGTTTTCTCCTAATCCTCCTTGGGGAGAGACTCTACACCCATGGGCTGTTACTATACCTTCACCCCCAGGGCTACTCTTTCCTCTCAAGGGTGAGTAGACCTTGAGACTCCCATTCACAAATGCATTCAACACAACACAAAATAAAATCACAATACAAGAAAGAAACTAAACTCAAAATCGCCATCACCACACATATACTAACATGAAAGGATTGCTTACAAGTAATTTTCAAACCAACATAATGCTACTACCAATATGGAAAACAAGTGAATACAATAAGCATACAATGTTAGTTCCACAAACCTAGATCCAAGCTTAAGGAATAAATTTGTATGGAGAGCTCCCTCTTTCTAAGTCTTCTTCTCCTAGCTTCTCTAAAACTAGCCATGTCTCTAAGATAGAGATTGGGTGTTCAAACTCTCTAACATGGAGAGTCTCCACTAAAAAGGTCACCAAAAACTCTTGGGGAAAGGGAAGGCTTTTCATTAGTTTCTTTTTTCTAAGCTTTTTACAACCTTTCCAAAAATGGATTCTAAAAAGGTAATCCCAAAAGGGATCAAAGTCTAAGCACCTAAATGGGATGGTTGTCTAACCAAGACAAAGCCTTTTCAAAAGTTGATTTTCATTCTTGAAAACCCAACTTTTGAAAGGGCTCAAGACACAATTCTAGGTGGTCCTATGGTTAAAAAATACCCCAACCCAAAGGTATAACATGTGGATTTCCTAAAATGGTCCAAACACACCCCTAAACATTTTTTAAGTCTCCGAAGATTGCCTTATTTGTTTATCCACGGAATTCATTTGAAAGGACTATACCTCAAGCTCCCTAACCAAGGGATACACATGGGGATTCAATATGGTACTAACCTAGGTAGGTGGGCACCCAATCCTCAAGAGAACATGTCATGGCCACATGTACACACATAAGTGTCAAGTGACTCATACACCAAACATTTACACATCACTTAACACATGTCATATCCACTTGAGCACAATGCACAACAACTCCACTATGCAATTTACAATAATGAACTAAATACAAATAAGCATACATTTATGTATACAAAATTAAACATGATACAACGAGGTCTCATCTCTCATTAGATGCAACCTTGGCTTAAAATGAGTTCACATATACCTATGTTTGGTTTTCCAAATTTAATACCATGGTCTCATACCTGCACACTAAATCCAAATATCAATAGTCCAAGGAGATAAAATATACTTCATAAAGAAATAAACAATATTGAAAATCTTAAGGAAACATCTAATCCTACTATATATTCATTAAATCCAAATAACCATAAAAGAAAAAATATAATTGTATCATAAAACTAATCACCATGAGCATCATAAGATACTACGCATCTAGAGTATAAATGATCAAATCTAGTCTGATCTAATAAAGTACAAATTCATAATGTATCATACATAATTCACATAAAGGCCTTTCACCAGATTTAAACAACTTTAAAACCTCATCTCAAATAGTCTTATCTTAGCAGGATCTCAAAATGCATCTCAAGTCTAAGGTAGTTCACCTAACTCAAGTAGACATAGATCACCATGAGGTATAGTCTCACAAGGGTTCTAATTAGTCATACTGCAATAATAACTCAATCTACACCTCTCAGAATGTCAATCATAAAAGGGAAATGAGGGAGGCTCTACAAAAAGGACCAAGTTAAGATCCTATTTTCAACATCATAAAGAAAGGATCTATGATTTGGATGCTTTCTAGGATTTTTTTGCAAAGCTTTTAGAGGGGATCTAAGATGAGCTATTTATGTATAAGGACTATGTAATACCCACCCCTTAGTTTTCTTTTATGTTTCTGTTGCCGAACTTGTTTAGGCATTTTCATGTATGTGTTGGTTATTTTTGTTGGTTTGAGGATATTCATGTATTACATTTCATTATGTTATTGATTTATTACTTAGTGTAATATACCTTCTATATTCATGCAATTTATGGTTATTTCATGATGGTTATGTATATGTTATGATGTCATTTTGATATTGGTTTTCTAACAATACTGACCCTATATTTGTATGCACATGGATCATTTGTATTTTTTGATTTACTATTTGATGTGCTTGGTATGGTATGGGACACAGTCGTAGTTACTTGCTTTGGAGAGATCCACATGATAAACGGATCTCAACAATTATTTGTTATATTATATGCATGTATGTTCTTCTTTGTGATGACATGATTTCAGGTACCGGGCTAAGTCTTCCCTGAATTGGTAGGAGTGAGTGTGCCCTATCGTAATATTTCAATGGTAAGAGATGGGAGATAATATTCAAGCCTAAATCCATATCCTAAACCCTTTTTGTGTCCTAGAACTGGACAATAATCTGACTCACTATCTTATTTGAATCCGCCAAGTGACGTAGATTCGTGAGCATTTTTGTGCGTACTTGGGTGTCTGTTTTAGTTATTTCTCTATTTCAGTTATTTTTCTGATTAGATGGGTTTCAGTTGATTTAATGATGCTTTTGGTTTGATTTATTTAATGAATATTTATGATAAATATTAATGTTAATAACTGCACATTTAATAAGGTTAAAATATTGATATATTAAATATATGGCAATTTAATAATTAAATATTAATTAAATACCTATATTTAAATAATTGATTTAATTATTAAGTCTTGATTTAAATAATTGAGATTTAATAAATATTAAATTTAATTACTGTAATTAATTGTGCAAAGTTGAATTATTAAGTATTACTTTAAGTTGCATGATTAATTGATTTATATAATTGAAATATTCTCATGCATTTTCATTTATGACTTTGTTTTATATTATAAAGTTGAGTTGTGCATTGCTTTAAGTAAAAATTAAAAAATAAAGAATTTCTTTTAATTATTAATTAGATAATTAATATTCTATTAGGGTTTGCTTTTTGAAAACCTAATTTATTGGTTTTCTATATCCTTGGATTGAAAGCCATTTTGGAGGTTGTGCAATCAGGGAGAAGGAGAATTCAGGTGATTGGAGATTTGTGGAAAGCTTGGGAGTATTTTAGATTTTTCATTGCTTTAGATTATAATTGGTTCCTCTCATCAGTTATTAAGGTAGGATCTTGATCTTGATAATTCTAGCTTGATAATTGTTAAGGTAGGATTTTGATCTTGATAATGTTTTTTATATATATTGTTTGTATATATGTGTATGTATGCATGTATATGCATATATGTGTATATATATGAATATATGTGTATATATATGTATATATATGCATACATATGTATATATATACATATATACACATGTATATATATGTGTGTGTGTACATATATGTATATATATATGTGTGTGTACATATATATATATATATATATA
>MU227515.1:1539385-1551920 GCA_018584345.1 Thuja plicata
AATTGATAATAGTTGGGTTTTTTCAAGTGTATCAAGATTCTCAAATTGTGCAATTATTTCCTTAGAATTTTTATTCAATGCCCTCTTCATAGTATTTATGGGTTGTTTAGCATAATATCTCAATTTTCCACATCCATTTTGAATAAATGATTTATGTTTTTATGATTAATTTTTCTCTTCAACTCTTGGGCTAGATTAACATTCTCATTTATTGTTTGTACTTGGGCTGCAAATAAAAATAATTTTTTTTTTTAATAGGTCATCTTAAGGGGAAACACCCAAAATGCATAATTAACTACTAAGAGACTAAATTGAGACAGTGGGCGAGATTCAGAGAGAGAGAGAGAGAGAGAGAGATATGTGTACTTTTTTGAGATTCTAAAGGTGTACTTGTTGAGCCTGTTGACCTTGCGATGACCCTTCTCCAACTTCTAAAGGTTGGGCTTGTTCACCTTGTGATAACCCTTCTCCAACTTCACAAGGTTGTGCTTCTTGAGAATTTCCTACATACAAATATATAATTAGGTCTTCTTTATCAAATTAGGTATTGCAATATCATGCTTACATGTTTCATTAAGACAAGTCATAATCATCAACTTAAAATATGGAAAGGGAGAGAGATAAAGAGATATAGACAAGTACCTTGTTTATTATGATAATATCTTTTCCAAGCTTCTTCACATAGTATATGTTCAATATCTTCTGAATAATGTCGTGCACTCTTATTTAGCCTTCTCTTTTTATTTCCCATCACAAGTTGCAGAATTGTCTTCTTTTTCCAAATTGTGAAGTATTTTGCAACTTTCAAATTAACAAGATGACAAAAACATATATTTATTTATATGTAATCATTCTGAACCTTAAATGACACCAAATAGGCCGACATAGGTTTCTATCGAAATTCATCTTTGAATTTTGATAGAAACTAAACACTTTCGATCAAAAGTGCTTTGCTAAACGTTGGAGAAAATCCAAATCATGAAACTACTTTCGATAGTTTCGATCGAAACTACTTTCTATCGAAAGTAGTTTCTATCAAAACCCCCAAAATTGAGGCCATCTGCAAAGGCTACAACAATATGCAATTTTCATGGCTTTGGGGCTCAAGCGCGAGGCTCAAATGGAAAAATAGGGACACCTCCTTTTTCATCACACAAGTACTCTGAACGAGATTTCTAAAGAATATAGATTTGATAAATTTTGAATTAATTAGGTCTATGTATTTTGACGTGCATCGGATGTAGTTTTTTTTATCAAATATAAACTTCTAGGTTTGACGTTCAATGAAAAATAATAGAAAATAGAATTTTTTTTCTAAAAAATAACAGTGCCCTCCGACTTCGAGTCTTCTTTCTATATAAAAAATAATAATTTCAATAAATACACAACAAGTTATTAGCTATGCAGTCAAGGTATGTCAAAATTATGGTTGACTCTACTTCAAACACTCATAAAATATGCAATAGTCATGATAATGTCTTCAAACCAATTACATGCCCTCCATATGGATGTTACAAAAACAAATTAGAAAGAAGCGCATTGATATCTATTTTAAAAAAAAAGTTATGCTGTACAAAGTCATTGTACCTTTTTGAAAATGACATTTTCAGAAACATAGCAGTTTTAGTGGGAGAAAAAAAACCATTAAAATTAATTAAAAAAAAATAAAAAAAAATATTTAGAATCTAGACAGAAAATCTTAAAAGACTCTAGTTTACTTCATCTTCTGATTTCAAATAGTTTAATGACAATAGGCATCCGAATGCGAACATTTTTCTCAAAATGTAGACTTCAATGTCCTTTTAGGCAAAAGAGTGTAACCCACTATTGTAGTATCACCCATAAGTTGTATTTGTGAACATATCATTTACTATTTCAGTTTAACCATTGATTCTGAAAGTCTCTTAACCGAGCAGGATTTAAAGATCCTCTCTAATTGAGATACATCCCAAGGAGTATCAAAAAGTTTGATCATGAAGATAACATGAGATGCCAGATACCATTTGAAATACTACACTGGGTTTGGTCATAGAAGGTAGCATAGATATTCCCGATATCAAGTGACAAATTATTCTATTAAATACTCTAACAAGGTCACACCTAACAGTGTGTTTGTAACCTTTAATAGGATTGGCTCTTCACCAAGCTCACTTCAGAAGAGTCAAAATTTTGGGTTACTGATCCCAAGTGGATTTTCCTTTAACAAGGTTTCCATGTTAAAAATCCATGTGTCAATGTGTTTATGAGTTATTACTTTAGTGTTTTTCATTACACATAGCTAATCTGTATTGATCGGTATGCTCTAAGTAATTTAGTATTTTTCAGTAAATGAAAGACTACTATTCGGTAAACATTAAGAATAAGGTTTAAAAAAACACTCTGAGAAGTAGTTATTTAATAAGATTATTTGAAGGCATTCATCTTATAGGACTGAAGATAACTAGAGACTTAATATTGTGGTACAAAATTTTTGGGTTGATTTATTGGAATATTTTTGAGGCCATTGATTCACCCCCCCTCTCAGTTATTTCTAACAATTGGTATTAGAGTTTGTGTTCTTAGAAAGAGAGTTTAACAACTCAATCAAAAGATGACAAGATGAACATACGAGATGTGCCCAAGTTGAATAAAGACACCTTTTCATCATGAAAAAGTAGAATAAGACTCCACCTATCAGGTATTGGTAATGATGTTGCTCAACACCTTGATATTGAATATGTGTTGCCTATAGGACCTCACACTCTTGAGAAATTGAGAGAAAATCATGAGCATAATTGCATGATGATAGAGCTTGCTTCCTCAATCTCCTATGTTGAGTTTGAAGATGTCAAAACCTGCAACTCTACAAGGAAAATGTGGGATAAATTAAAGCTGGTATATGGAGGAGATGCTAATGTACTAAGAGATAAGGAAGAAATCCTAAGAGGGAGGTTTGATGACCTAAAGATGAAAGAAGGATAAAATATCACTCAGTATAGCTACAAAATCAAAGAGGTAATCAATGCTATCCAAGGAGTTGGAGGTGTACTTGAAGATAAAATAGTGGTAAGTAAAATTCTAAGAACCTTACTGCCTATATATGCTATTAGAGTATCTTCTGTACAATAAATGAGAGAATTTGAAAACAATACAGTTACTCTAGACATTTTGATTAATAAACTAATTTCATTTGAGATGAATAACTTTGATAATAGTGTCTTACCATCTATATAATCTACATTCAAATCTTCTTTGAAAATAAGTAAATCAAGTCATAGACACACTATCAGAAATGATAGTGAAAGTGATGGTTATGATCAAGATCTTGATGATATTGAAGCACTAATGGCAAGAAGATTGCAAATAGGCAAAGGTAGATATAAATGTAAATTACCACTTGTATGATTCAATTGTAAAGAGGTTGGACACTTTGCTACAATATGTCCTAACAGAAGAAAATATGACAGATCATATGAGAAGAAGTTTGATAGAGGTGATAACAGAGATTAGAAAAGTATCTAAAAATCTGATAGAAGAGATACCTGAGACAAAAAGGACAAAGGGAAGAAATATTGTTACCTAACTAAGAACAAAGTTAATGACATTGACACTGAATCTAAAGAAGACATTGAGATGGTATTTGTAGCCATGAAGGATGACTTAGACGATGAAGAAGAAAGGTATATAGAAACAACACTAACATCTAAGGTTAGAAAGAATGATGTTTGGATCATAGATAGTGCCTGCACTCAGCACATGACCGGTGATAAAGAAAAGTTTGAAACCTTTGAATACTATAATAGTGGTTCAGTAAGAATAAGTAATGACACACCTTGTCCAGTTAAAGGTAAAGGAACCATAATGTTGAATAACCCGATCAAATGTGAAAATTATTACTGGATAAAAGGACTAAATTATAATATGTTAAGTGTTTCACAGTTGAATAATACAAGTCACCGAGTGGCATTTGCAAATAAGAAGGCAAAGATCTTTAATGAATTAGGAAGGTTGATCGGAACTGGTGAACAGACAAAAGGTAACCTTTTCTATCTTGATGACATTAAAACCACTTGTTTGATGGCTAGAAATGAGACATATGGTTGTGGCACAAGATATTGTGTCATGTAAAGTTTGACAACATGATAAAGATAATAAATAAAAGAAAAGTCAGAGGCTTACCGAGCATGAATAAGCCCAAGCATATCATGTACAAGAATTACCAAAAAGGTTAGATGACAAAGTCTATTTTCAAGAGTAAAGCCCATACATCTAATGCTATTCTATAATTAGTCCATACTGATCTATGTGGAACCATGAGGACAAAGAGCTACTATGGAGATAGGTATTTCATTTTCTTTGTAGATGATTATTCTAGAATGATGATAGTTATGTTTTTAAAAGATAAATCAGAAGCATTCAAGATGTTTATATGGTATAAAGCTATGGTAGAAAAATAAAGTGATAAGAAATTAAAATGCTTAAGGTCAGATAGAGGAGGGGAATTTATATAAGATGAATTCACTAATTTCTATAATGAGCATGGAATTAAAAGACCTATTTCTACACCAAGAACACCACAACAAAATGGAATTGCTAAGAGAAGAAACAGATCAATTGTTGATTGTGCAAGAACATTGATGATTGAGAAAAGCATCACTCAAACTTTCTGGAGGGAAGCTGTTAGTACTGCTGTCTACATACTAAAAAAAGTACAATTGAAGAATGACACAAAGAAGACACCCTATGAGCTATGGTATGGTCACACACCCACTGTAAGTTACTTTAGAATTTTTGGCAGTCAATGTTATATTTTAAAAGATGATATAAATGGAAAGCTTGGCTCCAAAAGTGAAGAAGGTATCTTTCTAGGGTATTCAACCAAAGAAAGGCTTATAAATGTCTTAACAAGTCATCTAACAAGATCATTCAAAGTGCAAATGCGAAAATAGATGAATTTGTAGAAAAAAAATGATAAGGAAAGAAGAAAAGAGCCAGAGGACTACAACAAGTTTGTTTATACTGAAGAACCCAAAAATCTACCCGAGAAATAGTGTATTGCTCCCGAGCAATAGAACATCGCACCCGAGAATTAGGCTACGGTTACTAAAAATTAGGAAAATCCTCAAGATGATGTTCCAAGTGATGGAGTTCAGAATGAAGGTCAAGATGGTGATCAAAATGATGAACACAGAGCTAAAATGAAACTTGCCAAGTATGTCACAAGACATAATCCATAGAATTAGATCATAGGAGACAAGAAGGTTGGAATGAGAACAAGAAGTAAGTCACTAAACACCAGATGTTTACTTTGTGATTTTGAACCTAAATTTGTTAATACTACACCTGAAAATGAGGATTAGGTCAGTGCTATGAATGAAGAAATATAACAGATTGAGAATAATAGTACATTGACACTAGCACCAAGATCAGATGACAAGAATGTCATTGGTACCAAATGGATATTTAGAAACAAGCTAAATAAGAATGGAGAAGTCACAAGAAATAAAGAAAGATTAGTATGCAAGGGGTATGCAAAAGAATAAGGTATTGATTATGGTGAAACCTTTGCACCCGTTGCTAGAATAGAAGGAGTTAGAATCTTACTTCCTTATGCTACGTTCAAAGAATTCAAGGTATACCAGATGGATGTCAAATCAACATTCCTAAATGGAATACTTGAAGAAGAGGTATACATTGAACAACCACAAGGGTTTGTAGATCTATAAAAAAGAAACTTGGTATGTAGACTACACAAAGCCTTGTATGGATTGAAACAAGCACCAAGAGCCTGGTACGAAAGACTTCACTCCTATCTGATTAACATTGGATTTGTAAGAACAAGTAAAAATAACAATCTATACTTAAAAGAAGATACCGATGGTAATATTCTGATTGCTGAAATTTTTGTTGATGATATCATTTTTGGGGGAAATAAAATGTTATACAAATCCTTTGCTAATGAAATGAGAAAATAATTTGAAATGTCGATGTTTGGGGAGATCAAATTCTTTCTTGGTCTACACATTATTCAACAAGATTCAGGCATATATATCACTCAGTCCAAATACATCAAGGAAGTGCTAAAGATATTCAAAATGGAAGATTCCAAACCATTTGGAACACCTATGGCTACTAGATGTAAGCTAACAAAAGAAGACAAATCAAATGAGGTAAATAAAACCTTGTATAGATCAATGATTGACAAACTATTTTATGTTATTCATTACAGACCAAATATAACACATGCTGTTGGAATAGTTGCAAGATTCTCTGCTAATCCCAAAGAATTACATATGACTACTATCAAGGGAATTCTGAGATATCTGAAGAACACCAAGGACTATGGCTTATGGTATAAAATATAAGGAAAATTTGAGCTAAAAGTCTATACAGATGCTGATTGGGCTAGAAACATTGATGACTGAAAGAGCACAATTGGAGGAGCATTCTTCATGGGTGACAAACTTGTAATATGGATCAGTAAGAAATAAGGATGCATCTCTCAGTCTCCTGCAGAAGAAGAATATGCGGTTGCTGCTACAAATTGCTCCAATATTGCATGGATCAAACAGTTGATAGAAGGTATGAATATAAAGATCCTTGAACCAGTGATTATATATTGTGATAATACCAGTGCAATTAACATTTATAAGAATCCAGTCATGCATTCTAAGACAAGCATATTGCTATCAAGTATCACTATCTAAGAGAACAAGTGCAAGAAAAGGAGGTGATATTGGAATATGTTCAATCAAAGGAACAATTAGCTGATATATTCACCAAGCCATTACCGAAAGATACATTTGAGTACTTGAGATAGAGACTAGGGGTACAACCCTTGTCTATCGATCAGTAAGCTGACTAGGAGGCTGCATCAGCCTACACAAAATTAGAAGATCATTCATGCTTATGCAAGCACCGAGATGAATAGAAAAAGATATATATGTACATAGTAAGGTACAAATCTACACCAAAAACTAGAGACAATGTATTGCTGAAGGATAGGGAAATTCAAGGAATATATTATATAAAGGGATGGAAGATGGTATAGAAGAAAATTGTTTGGCATTGTTGTCAAAGAGAAAGAGATTCTCATAACCATAAGGGAGAGAGATTCTCATTATTAAGGGAGAGATGTCTTATTATCAGGAAAATATTATATCATTATCCATGAAGAGAAGTTCCTAAGAATCAAAAGGAAGAGTTAATCAATATCCAAAGGGAGAGATTGATTACATATGAAATATACATCTAAGGGAGAGAAGTAACAAAGAGACATAATACATAATAAGGGAGAGACTATTGTCAACTAAAAAAGATATTATCAAGAAGAGGAATAGTCAAGGAAGAGCACATATTAGAACAGAGCCAGAAGCTGCTACATCTATCCAGTAAAGGGATTGAAGAATGAAGAACTCACTCTGCAAGAAACAAATCTAAGCTATGTGAGCTTACTGAGAGCCAGACATTTGTAATAGTTACAATAGGAAAGATTGATGAAATTCAACTGTTATATTTCATATTATATTAAAGTAATAATATAGTGTGATAATGTAGTGTGTTTCCATCAATGCCAAAGGGAGAGATTGATGACATGTAACTAATTGAACATTTCAAGATGTTAAGTTAATCACCAAAATATAGAAAGATAATGAAAGAAATTAAATTAGTTAATGGATTGTATTGTCATTGATGTCAACTTGATATAATCTAATCGGTTATAATAAAAGTGTCAAAGATTTCATAGAATCAGAGAGAGAAAGATTATGCTCTCAGTAATGCCTAAAAGACAAGAATTCACTAAGTGACTTCAAACACCAATGGCTAGTGGAACTTGAAAGATAGAGATAACTGAAAGTTAAGTCACAGTGATTCCCGAGCAAAGAAAATGACAAAGCATTATCGAAGAGAATAATCACAAGCATTTTTTATGGCCATAATTACAGTGTTAACTGACAAGAAGAACTTTGTGTTAGAATAGTCCCAAAGGATAACTGAAAGGGGGGGATGAATTAGTTGTCAGTAACTTTAGTTCTTTTACTTCCTTAACTTTAGAATACAACAAAGTAAATTCTTAATCAGATAACACATTACACAACACACAATTTAGATTACGGGGAAACCAAATGGTAAATACCCCGGTGGGAATTAGTACCCACAATGAACTATACCTGTTTATAGTAATCCCTGTTAGAAGATATTTCAACCCTATTAGGAGTTGTACTTTACAATGCAATAAGTATAGTGACCTGGTTAAGGGTTGGACCCTGTTAGGAGTCTTTTACAAATAACCCTGTTAGGGGTGGTGGATTCACAGTCCAAAAGCTCACTACTTGATGGTGAAGGCTACAACCTTCTATATAATAGATATGCACTATATCTGATGATGAACTGTAGAGTAGACCTGCTATCTTGATTAGTTCTAGTGTATTACAATCTTTCACTTCTTCTCCACATAGACTCTTGATGAATGAACCACATCTGATATTCTTCTCTATACATCTTCTATCTCTTTTCGTATCATTCACACTTAGTGTATCATATCTGGATTTGTGTGTATGAACATAACATAATAAACATACCAACAACATGCATATAACCACACAAGTCTTCATGTCATCATTCTGATAAGTACATACAGAATTACTACTGTATATTATATGTTGTCATCAATGACAAACATACAATCAATCAACTGCTCATAATCAAATCTAGAACAATCTCCCCCTTTGACATTGATGGCAAAATATGATATCAAAAACATCCTCTATTCATGGTGTTCTCTTTCTTTTAAAATCTTCTCAATATCCTCATCAAATATTTCTCTAAACTATTGCGGTTCCTCTGACTATGTTTTTGTTCCATGTATATACTCCCCCAGAGTATATGCTCCCCCTTAGTACATAATCCCCCTCACTATATACTCCCCCTTTGACATCAATGGCAAAGGGCACCATAAACCATTAGGCACATGTACTACTCCATAAGTAGAGTAGTCAACCATTCATCAATCACTTAATGACTAATGTCCTTGCTGTTTCTTCTAAACAGACTCAGGAGAGGGAATTACTCCCAACTTCTCCCTGAGATACTCAAAAGTACCCTTTGATAAGGGCTTTGTGAAAATATCTGTCAACTTTTCTTTGGTGCTCACATAGTCCAATTTCACTTCTTTGTCTGCAACCTTTTCTCTTAAAAAAGGTACTTGATCTCTATGTGTTTTGTCTCTGTGTGCATCACAGGGTTTTAGGACATGTTGATAGTGCTAGTATTATCACAGTGAATAAAAATAGCATAATCAACCTAAATGCCAAAGTCTTTAACCATCTACTTGATCCAAACCATGGTTGAACAATTTAGTGTTGCTGCAACATATTCAGCTTCTACTGTTGACTGAGAAATATAGTTCTACTTCTTGCTTATCCAAGAAACCAACTTGTCTCCAAGAAATACTTCTCCTCTTGAAGTGCTCTTCCTATCATCAATACAACCTGCCCAATCTACATCTGTATACACATGAAGTTTTACATTCTATGATTTTGGATACCATAAACCATAGTCTATAGTTCCCTTTAGATATCTAAATATCCTCTTGATTGCCATTAAGTGATTCTGCTTGGTTCAGCTACAAATCTTCCAATAATCCCAATTGGATTAGATATGTCAGGTCTAGATTGAGTTAGATAAATGAGTTTACCAATCATAGATTTGTACAATGTCTTAGCAACTGCTATGGAATCATCATCTTTTGAAAGCTTTCTTTCTGTTATCATGGGAGTGCATACTAGCTTATAGTCATCCATCTAGAAATTCTTCAGTATTTCCTTCACATATTTTGACTAATTAATGAATATACCTTTATCTATTTGCTTTACATTCAGTCCCAAAAAAATATTTTATAGGACCAATCATACTCATTTCAAATTCATTCTGCATTTCTTTTTCAAATGTCGTACTAAGCTTGTCATTACCCCCAAAGATAATGTCATCAACAAATATGCAACTAATAATAATCCATCAGGTGTCTCTCTTGTGAATAGGTTATAATCTGCTGCTCCTTTCTTGAATCTAATCTTGGTAAGATAACCATCAAGTCTCTCATACCAAGCTCTTGGGGCTGTTTAAGACCATAGAGTTCTTTCTTCAATCTACATACCATGTCTGGTTCATATGAAAGATTAAATCCTTAAGACTGTTCTATGTAGACTTCTTCATTCAAGTCACCATTTAGAAAAGCTGATTTTACATCCATTTGATAAACTTTAAAGTCTTTGAATGTTGCGTATGCCAAAAAAATTTTAATGGCTTCTAGTCTGCTCATAGGGGAAAATATATCAATGTAGTCTATTCCTTCTCTCTGCGCATATCCTTTACATACCAATCTTTCTTTGTTTCTTACTAATGTACCTCCTTCATTCATTTTGTTTCTGAATACCCACTTTGTTCCAATCACATTTTTGTCACTGGGTCTAGGGACCAATTCCCATGTATCATTTTTGATTATCTGATCTAATTCTTCTTTCATTGCATTTAACACTTAAAGCATCATTATTCCAATCAGAATCATTACAATCATCTTCAACACTTAATGGTTCAATCTGTGAAAGTAAACATACCTCTTCATCCATTGCTAGACTTTTTGCTTTTGATCTGGTCAAAATGTTATTTCTCTAATCTCCAATGATATCATCTTTAGAGTGGTATCTAGAAGTAAATTTTGGAACCTTAGGTGTGTCTTCTTCTTTTTTAATATGTGATTCTTCTCTGCTTGATTTAGGGTCATTGCATGAGACATCAATGCAATCAAACATTTCTTCAATAACAATATCTTTGCTGCTAGGCCTGGGTTCATCTTCAATCATAGGTGCATATTCATAGTATCTTTCTTAAACCATAAACTTCTCATCAATTTTTACATGAGTACTTTCAATTACCTTTTTCAATCTCAGATAAAAGCATCTATATGATTTTATTTTTGCAGAGAAACCAAGGAAAATACCTTCATCACTTCTGGCATCAAACTTACCAATACCATCATCTCTCTTGATGTAGCACTTTCTACCAAAGATTCTGAAATACTTTACTGTAGGTACATTACCAAACCAAAGTTCATAGGGTGTCTTGTCTACGCCTAGCCTCAATTGAGTTCTGTTGATAGTATAGATTGATGTATTCACTACATCTCTCCAATATGTGTGCACTACTTTTCCTTCAATCATCATAGTATGCGCTGTATCCAGTATGATCCCGTTCCTCCTTTCTGCTATCCCATTCCGTTGAGGGGTTCTAGGTGCACTCAACTGTCTTTTAATTCCATGTTCTTCACAATAGTCATAAAACTAATTAGAGGTGAAATCTCCTCCTCTATCTGATCTCAGACATTTTAGTTTTAATCCAGATTCATTCTCAACCTTAGCTTTGAATATTTTGAACTTTTCAAAGGCTTCATATTTTTCTTTTAAGAATGCAACCCACATCATCCTAGAAAAATCATCAACAAACAAAATGAAATACCTTTCTCCATAGTATGATCTTGTTTGGGTAGGACCACACAAATTTGTATGTACTAAGTCCAATTTGTTTTTAGCTGAGTTCTACTTTCTTCTAAAGGAACTCCTTACATGTTTTCCCATAACACATTCCCTACATATTATGTCAACAGGTCTTGCAATACTAGGAAGGTCTCTGACTGCCTTGACATTACTTATCTTTACTATTTTGTCAAAATTGATATGACATAGTCTCTTGTGCCATAACCAACTGTCATCCACTTTTGCAACAAAACAACTTACATCAGAATTGAGCTAAAAAATATTACCTTTTGTTTTGGAGCCTAATGTAATCATGTCTCCATCTTTTTTGTTAATGATGCACTTGTTGCCTTTGAACTCCAAATGATAACCTTTTTCAAGTAGTTGTCCAACACTTAGTAAGTTACGATGTAATCCATCAACATATAGAACATCATCTATCTTATTCTTTCCATCCAAAGTGATAGAACCTTTGCCTATGATAGGTTTGGGAGTGTTATCTCTAAATATAACCATAACACCTTTGTATTTGTCTAAATGAACAAATCTATCTTTGTCACCTATCATATGATGAGAGCATCCACTGTCAATGATCCAATCAGTTTTGATGTCTACTTTGGAAATTAAGGCTAGCTCTTGTTCTTCCTTTTCATCTGCAATGTCCATTTCCTTGAGAAACCTTTCCATGTCCCTAAGGGAAATGAATCCAATTTCATCTTCTCCTGAATCTTTATCAGTTACACCTTCTTCAACATGATAACATTCCTTCTTATATTTTGGTTTGTAATCAAATCTAAACTTTTTGACTCTTGTGGGACACTTAGATGAAAAGTGACCAATCTTGTTACATGAAAAGCATTTGAATGAAAGCTATCCTTCATATTTTCCTTTTCCTTTATTTTCTCTTTTAGCAATCATAGCAATGATTTCTTCAAGTTCTTCATCAACTTCTTCTTTCTCATTATGACTGGAGATGTGTAAGGATTTCTTACCATGGACTGAGGCTTTGAAAGCTGTTTCACTTT
>MU227515.1:1572113-1613653 GCA_018584345.1 Thuja plicata
GCATCTCATCGATTATATGCTGGATATAATCATAGCTTGTGGTGGAGTGAATCTCCTGCAGGTCCAAGACCATCATCAAGATGCCATGACCTATCCTCTCAGCATCTCCATCTATTCCTAATACTCTACAAAGAGCATAGGCATTGTACTTGATATAAAATTACAGGTCCTTGTAAAAATATGGGTAAACTCCGGTCTGAGGACTTATATGATCTCTTATTTCTTGTGGCATGTGTTTCTTCAACAGACCCCTAACAACACCAGGCTTAGCAGTATATCTCTTTTCCTATTTCTTTATGTCAATTTTAGTTGACATGGTGCTAAATAGGCCAAATTCTTGCATAAAAGAATTTCTATTTAAAACAAGCAAGTTAGTTCCATCTTCCTTTTTGATGGTCTTTGTGAGGACATCATAGTGATTAGCCAATTCTAGAAATAGGTCAACATCCAGAGAAACATCAGGCACTAATAACCTACCCAAACCAGATATCCAAGGGTTTGATACAGGGATAGGCTTATCAGAATTTTTGTAAAAATAAGTAAATAAAGAATAACCTATTGTTCCTGGGGTCACTGCATCTCTGATGTCTTTGAAGTCATCTTTAAATTCGCCAGCATCAATTTTCCTATTCTGTGTTGACCCTGGAAGAAGTTGAAGAAACTCATCTGAGAAGCTGGATTTGCCCTTTTTCTCCTTTCCACTGCCTCCACTGGTAGAAGCCATACTCATAGCAGTACTCATCTTGGCAAGCACTTGAATCTCTGTCTGAAGGATATTGAAACAAATCTAATATCACAACTCTGTATAACTCTTATAAATTTTAATCACCAGGAAGCACTGCAACAGCTCTAATTATCACTTTTTTGCTCTGAAACAACTTAGCTCTGAAATCATAAACTCGGTGAATAGGAATGAATGCACAATCCCCTGTTTATAGCCATAGGATTCAGAGTACATGGCTTAGAATTTAGAAATGTCAGTTCTGCCATTAAGTTGATATGCCATGAAACGTTCAAAAACCTAGCCGTAGTTGCGTGAGGTGACAGAAAATCAAATTTAAATCATGATTCTTTTGGCGCAATCATAAAAATGGTTAAGACAGCTGACATGGCATCCTATGATTCATTCCCTGTCATACATCTCAGCTACCTCTTGTACACAGTAATAAAAAATTCATGCATTTGATTGGCCGCCGGGTGATCTTCTCTGTCATGTCATCCACTAGGCACCGCTTTTCTTAGATCTTGTTATCAAGCGACCTCGCGACCTCATTAAGTCTCTTTGTCGCGAGCCCTTTTTCCTAACCATGGTTTGATCTCCAGATTAGGCGACAATGTAATTCTTTTGCCTCAGCTGACCCAAGTCCTTCTAGCTATCAGGCGACACAAGCAAAATCTAAGTCGCGGGGAGTTAACCTTAACCCAGCATTCTTCTCTAGACTTGGCGACAAACCGTCACAATTAACTTTTTCATAGTAATCGCTAAGTCGCTGGATCCTTATTTCTCTTTTCCGGTTTACATGACGACCCTTAGTCACTGGGTCGGGTGATAAGCTTAACGTAATATTTTTTTGAAAAGGTACCCTTTCTCTGTTTTCAGCGACTTTGCGACATACCTTAATTGCTTAGTCGGAAGGACTTTTTCCCTGGGGCACTTTTATCACCAGACTTGGCGACCACCGTCAGATCTCTTTATTCCTTGATCGCACGGATGTCGCTTAATCGCCATTCACTTCTTCATGCCCTTAAATTATCAGGAGACTTCACGATCGAGGGTGAAAACACTAAGTCTCCTTATCGCGTGATCCCCTATCTTCCTTCTGGCGACCTCCCGACATCCACTAGCTCTGTGACAGATGTCATCTATTATTTTGTCCACTTAATGCATTCTGGATAGTTGAGTACTCATTCTGTTCTGGCGACATCCCGACTGAGGGAAATCACCTAACATGAAACCGTTAGTCGCTGAGTCGGGACTGTTATCCCTTAACTGCCAGTTTATCATGAGACCACATGACCGAAGAGAAACCTTAACTATTTGAATGTCCTAAGCTAGCGACCTTGCGACATGAAAGGAATCACAAAGTTGGGTAACATTCCTTTGACCTGTTGACTCTTCTCGCGATCACCCGATTGAAGTGGGTCCCGTTCCTTTTAAAGCTTATAACATGAAAATCAAGTGACTACCCGACCAAAGATAGATCACTAAGTCTCGAGACATTGATGGAATATTCTATTTTTTCAAGAGACTACGCGACACAAAGGAAAAGCTTGATCGGAAGAAGAATTGGCATATTCGATCAGGGTAATGCGATCAAGCGACTTGACTTACAACACATGTCTTAAGTGACTGAAAAAGGTAATTTTAAAACATAAGACATGGCTAAGGGTTTCAAAATACATCATTTTACATTTGGATTCTAGGGTTTTAGCAGGGTTTTGATAACTTGGGCAAGGTATAGGCATGAAAACCTGAAAATTTGCAGAGAGCAACGCAAGGAACAAGGCAAGACAGCAAAATTAGGAAATACAACCAACAGATTTATGCAAACACCAAGCAATGGAGCACATCATCACCGAGCAGAAAAGGTGGAGCAAAGGTATTGAAAAGATATATTGATCAGAATGAGATTACAATAGATCTAAAAATTAGAAAATATAAGTTGTATATGTGAAAAGATCATTTACTATTTTAGTTTAACCATTGATTCAGAAAGTCTCTTAATCGAGCATGATTTAAAGATCCTTTTTAATTGAGATACATCCCAAGGAGTATCAATTTTTTTTATCATGAAGATAGCATGAGATGCCAGATACCATTTGACAAACTACACTGGGTTTGGTCATAGAAGGTAGCATAGAGATGACTGATATCAAGTGACAAACTATTCTATTAAATTCTCTATCAATATCACACCTAACAGTGTGTTTGTAACCTTTAACAAGGTTGGCTCTTCACCGAGCTGACTTCAGAAAAGTGAAAATTTTGGGTTACCAGTCCCAAGTGGTTTTTCCCTTAACATGGTTTCCATGTTAAAAATCCATGTGTCAATGTGTTTATGAGTCATTACTTTAGTGTTTTTCATTACACATAGCTAATCTAGATTGATCAGTATACTCTAGGTAATTTACTATTTTTTGGTAAATGAAAGATTGCTATTCGATAAACATTAAGAATAAGGTTTAACAAAGCACTCTGAGCAGTAGTTATTTAATAAGATTATTTGAAGGCATTCATCTTATAGGACTGAAGATAACTAGAGACTTAATATTGTGGTACAAAGTTTTTGGGTTGATTTATTAGAATATTTTGGACGCCATTGATTCACCCCTCCTCTTAGTTATTTCTAACAATTAGTATCAGAGGTTGTGTGCTTAGAAAGGGAGTTTAGCAACTCAAGCAAAAGATCACAAGATGAATAGATGAGATGTGCCCAAAATGAATAAAGACAAATTTGCATCATGGCAAAGTAGAATAAGACTCCACCTATCAGGTATTGGTAATGATGTTACTCAACACCTTGATACTAAATATGTGTTTCCTACAAGAATTCACACTCTTGAGAAATATAGAGAAAAACATGAGCATAATTGCATGATGATAGAGCTTTCTTCCTCACTCTCTGATGTTGAGTTTGAAGATGCCAAAACCTGAACCTCTGCAAAGAAAATGTGGGATAAATTGAAGCTGGTACATGGAGGAGATGCCAATGTACTAAGAGCTAAGGCAGAAAAGCTAAGAGGGATGTTTGATGACCTAAGGATGAAAGAAGGAGAAAATATCACTCAGTATAGCTGTAGAATCAAAGAGGTAGTCAATGCTATCCAAGGAGTTGGAGGTGTACTTGAAGAGGAGATAGTGGTAAGTATAATCCTAAGAACCTCACTTCCTGTATATGCTATTAGAGTATCTGCTACACAATAAATGAGAGAAGTTGCAAACAATACAGTTACTCTAGATAGTCTGATTGGTAGACTAATTTCATTTGAGATGAATAACTTTGATAATAGTGTCTTACCATCTATAGAATCTACATTCAAATATTCTTTGAAAATAAGTAAATCAAGTCATAGACACACTGTTAGAAATGATAGTGAAAGTGATGGTGATGATCAAGATCTTGATGAGATTGAAGCACTAATGGAAAGACGATTGCAGAGAGGTAAAGGTAGATATAAAGGTAAATTACCACTTGTATGTTTCAATTGTAAAGAGGTTGGACACTTTTTTGTAAGATGTCCTAACAGAAGAAAAGATGATAGAAGTAATGATAGATCATATGAGAAGAAGTTTGTATTCCCATTAGTTGTCTTTTGGTTTAAAACTTGAAACAAACATAGACATAAAAATCTGATGTATTTAAAACCATTTCTTTGCGATTATTTGTTTTCATTTGATCATATTTGGTTTTGGTTTTGAGTTGTTGTTTAGTTCTCTAGTTTCTTCAGGAATCATTCCTAAGACTAGATATACTAGAGGCCATGGTAGAGGTCAATCTAGTGGCTGTGGAAGTGGTAGGGATCATAGTCCTTCCACGAGTGTTAGTTAAGACGATGGTCATCAGCAAAATAAAGATGATAAGAGAGATGATCATCGGTCTGAATCTCAGGAGCCAGACACTAGGAAGTTATTATAGGGGATATTGAATCATCTTGGTTCTGAGAAGGGTAGAGTAGAGTAGGATGCCTCTCACCACTCTCATAGAGAGGAGAGGGTAAGGGAGAGGTCTAGGAGCCCTTTTAGGAGGACCATCATAATTGATCATGATTTTGTGGAAGTGAACCACATGAGGGATCTTATAAGAGTATGACCTACTCCATTTGATGGGAAATGATCAGGGCTTGAGGCAGAGACATGGCTTATTTCCTTGGAGAGGAGTTTTTCTATGCACCCCTTTAGTAGAACTACTAAGGCTAGATATGCGGTGATGCAACTCTCTGATTTTGCAGTAGTGTGGTGGAAGATTAAAGAAGAGAAGTTAGGGCTCCACATGGATACATGTACTTGGGAGTTGTTCCTTGATAAATTTTGAGAGTGCTTCCTCTTTGATCAGTGGATATAGTAGTGAGTGGACGAGTTCCACAACTTGAGGTAATTGACCTTGTCAGTGGAAGAGTATGAGTGTTGATTCTTTGATCTCAAGCAATATGCAGGTTATGGATAGGATTCAGCCCTTATAATTCAAAATTTTATTAGGGGCTCAATGAACACATCATTGGGGGAGTTAATCTCTTTAAGCTTACGACCCTCAAAGAAGTGGTCATTAAATCTACTCTTACGAAGGTGAATCTAGCTTTGGGCCATGGCGGTCAGTTGGGAGTGCAGTCTAGTATACCTACTTTTGGTTACAAGGGTAATCAATTGCAGGAAGGTGGGAACTCTAGGAACCCTCCTAAAGTTTTGAAGGGTAACCAGAACCAACAGGGTAATATATTATTTCATGGTTATAGTGGTGGTTCATAGTTGGGGAACTATCACACCTGGTAGCAGAGTATGCATAGTAGGACTGATAAGCCAGTTTAGAGTTCACACAAGGATGTTAGTAGCGGTAATTTTCAACAATCCAGTGCACCTTAGGCTAGAGGAGGTGGTACTAGAGGGGTTTTTTTTTTCATGTGGGTAGTTTGGACATATTGTGATCAATTGTCCCCAGTGTGCAACGGAGTTCTCAGGGTAGAGGCCAGTAGCTTCTGAACCTACAGTTGGGAATGTTGGTAGATCTCATGGATAGTATGAAGCCTTTTATTTCCCTCTAGATGTGTATCATGCTACTATAAATGGGGTTGCAAATAGAGGACCAACATCTAGTTTCTGCATTCCTATAGTGGGGAATGATCCCCAGTGTTTGAATCAGAGATTTGGGAAGGGTCCTATGGGATCCTCAGATTGAGTCTTTTTTGACTTGGTAGGATGCTTCGTGTTAAGAGATTAATATCTCTATCTTTATTGTAGGCTTCAAGGAGTACGCCTAGTTTTAGGGGGGAGGATGTAATACTCACCCCTTAGTTTGATTATCTGTTTCTATTGCTGAAATTGTTTAGGCCTTTTCATATATGTGTTAGTTATTACAGTTGGTTTGAGGATATTCATGTATTATTACATTTCATTATGTTATTGATTCATTGCTTACTGTATTATATCTTCTATTTTCATGTGATTTATGGTTATTTCATGATGGGTACGTATATGTTATGATGTCATTTTTATTATGGTTTTCTAACAATACTGACCCTATATTTGTATGCAAATTGATTATTTGTATATTTTTATTTACTGTTTGATGTGCTTGGTATGGTATGGGATAGAGTCGCAGTTACTTACTTTGGTGAGATCCACATGATAAAATGATCTCAACTATCATTTGTTATATTATATGCATGTATGTTCATCTTTGTGATGACAGATTTGCAGGTACCGAGCTACGTCTTCCCTGAATTGGCAGGAGTGAGCGTGCCCTATCACAATATCTCAATGGTAAGAGAGGGGAGATAATATTCAGGTCTAAATACATACCCTAAACCCTTATTTTGTCATAGAACTGGACAAGAATCTAATTGACTATCTTATTTGAATTCACCAAGTGACATGGATTCATGAGCCTTTCTGTATGTGCTTGGGTGTTTGTTTCAGTTATTTTTCTGATTAGATGGGTTTCACCTGATTTAATGATGCTTTTGGCTTGATTTATTTAATGAATATTTATGGTAAATATTAATGTTAATAATTGCACCTATAATAAGGTTAAAACATTGATATATTAAATATATGGCTATTTAATAATTAAATATTAAGTAAATGCCTATATTAATTTAATTGATTTAATTATTAAGTCTTGATTTAAATAATTAGAATTTAATAAATATTAAATTCAATTATTGTAATTAATTGTGCAAAGTTGAATTATTAAGTATTACTTTAAGTTGCATTATTAATTTATTTATTTAATTGAAATATTCTCATGCATTTTCAATTATGACTTTGTTTTATATTATAAAGTTGAGTTGTGCATTGCCTTAAGTAAAAATTGAAAATAAAGCATTTATTTTATTTATTAATTAGATAATTAATATTTCATTAGGGTTTTCTTTTTGAAATCCTAATTGCCTGATTCTCTATATCCTTGGATTGAAAGCCATTTTGGAGGTTGTTCAATCAGGGAGAAGAAGAATTCAGGTGATTGGAGATTTGTGGAAAGCTTGGGAGTATTTTGGATTCTTCATTGCTTTAGATTAGAATTAGTTCTTCTCATCAATTATTAAGGTAGAATCTTGATCTTGATGATTCTAGCTTCTAGATCCCTGTCTTCTAAGCATATAGAATGCTAGGATCCTTTGTTTGAATCTTCCTTGTTTGTTATTATGTGATTTTATTGCTTAAATTGGAAAAATATGTTATTGGATCAATTTTGTGGTTATCCTTCATGTTTGCATGCTAGATCTATGTTTTGGGCATAAGGGTTTCATTTTATTGTATTGATTGCAAAATGGGCAACAAGGTTTCATTTGGAATGGTTTAGTTTTTAAATATTGGCCTTAGGGTTTCAGATCTATGGAAAATGTCTTCTTTTGTGAGAAAATTGTGATTGTTGTCAAAAATTGGTTGAGAGCCTTTAGATTTGTGAGCTCCCTTACCTTGGAAAGAAAGTTGCACCCTTACTAAGTTCCTATCCAAAAACTAAGTCCAGATCTGTATGGAAACAAAATAATAGAGTTAATTTGCATGCTTAGAAAACTCTCTTAAGGAGATAAATAATTAACATTAAATTTAAAATATTTTCGTTGTTTGCATCAATTTGCATGTCATAAAGAAATCCTTATTTGCTTCTTTTTGAGCTATTGGTTGAGGAAAAATATCTCTATTATTGGAAAATATAGTTTAATGAATTTATTATTGAAAAAGAAAAATTATTCTTATTAATATTAATGGAAAAATTAAAAAGAAAAAAAAAGGTTGCTGTAAAAAACGTACAGTCTGATTTTTATTTTCACCACCATAAAAAAAAATTATAAAATGTATTTTAAAAGAAAATAATAAAAAAAAAAGTTATTAAAAAGCTAAGTTAAAAGTTATAAAAAAAAAATGAATTAACAGGAAAAAGTTTGTTTTATAAAAAATTTTAAAAAAGGAAAAGGTGTTGGTGGCGGGGGCCACAACCTTCCCCCAACCACTATTGCAGGGGTACCTATGGGTACCAGCCTGCAGTGTGTACTGCAAGCCACAGGGGACCCGTGGGTCTGCGGACCCATGGGCCCTACGGGGGGCGCAGAGCTCATGTGGCCCGCGACAGCCCCTTTAAAAAGGGGACAATGGAGGATGTGGGGTGGGGGTGGAGGATGTGGGGTGGGGACCACCCCCACTTTTTATTTAAAAATGTTTGTTTTATTTTATTTAAAAATTTAGTTATTATTTTTTTTTAAGTTTTAAATTTTAGTTTTAGTTTATTGTATTTAATTAATTAAATTTTGCTTTATTTGTTATATTAATTATATTTTATTAATAATTTTCTTTTAAAAAAATAGATTGCTTTTTAATTTAATGAATTAATATATATAGTTTTATTAGTATAAATTCATTTATCTTTAAATATTTTTTTAAAGTATATGTGAGTTATTAAATTAAGTATAATAGTATTAATATTAGAGGAATAATATTAATACCTATTATTAAATGTTACATTTGTATTTTCACGCATCTTGTAATTATAGTTGAATTTTAGTAATTATTAAATAGGTTAATTCATATATGTTAGAATTTATAAATTAATCTATAGGGGCTCTATTTTGCATTTTCCTTGGAAAATTGAATTATAGTTTCATTAGTAATTTTATTAGGTAAACGAATTTTCATAATGGTTATTATAAATTTGTTTATCACTGAGTTTTGATTAGTTCTTTCAAAAAATTTATTTATCATGTCATGACATATTTTTGGGTGATTATTGAAATGAATCGTGTATTCTTTCCTTTAATGAAAATCTATCATTTTGGGTTGTGATCTTCTGTTGATACTTGTGTATGCATTTTTTGTATTTTTGATGTTGTTTTGGTTTGATTTATTTTACCCTACCTTATCGTCATGAGTTCATATTTTCATGGATACTTTGAGAGTGCATTTATGATGTTATAATTCGAGGACAAGAATGTATTCTAGTTGTCTTGTTTATGGAACTATATTTTGACAATCTTACTTTATGAGTTTTATGAGATTATTTATGACCTTGAGCTTAGAGGGTGGTGGCTTACAATAGGGGTCTGAGGCCCAAAGAGGCCAATCCCAGAGTAAGATATCATAAGTTATTAATAAATGATATTTTAATAATAAAACTTGAGGTTAACATTAAATACAAGATCGACCATGATGCCTCGCTCATGCCTTGAGCGCTAGTATTGGATAAGGATGAGAATGGGATGATACCTAGAGAGTAGGTATGATTAGATTTCTCATCTATATGAGAGGGTATTCTAGTTCCACATGAGTCATGTTGAGGGTCTGGGGTCTAGAGTGGCCAGTCCAGGGTAATTCAAGTGATTGACCATGTGATGACACTCCCATAGAATGTAGCCTAAGTCTCCTCCATAGGTCTTGCTTTAACTTTGATGGTTGTGTTTTGACATTTGTCTTTTTGGTTTTAGTAGTTGGTTCATGTTGGTGTTTTTGGTTAATTTATGTATGCTCTTTATCTTTGGATGTTATATCCTTATGTTGACCTTTGTTCTCCAGTCTATCTTGATATTTCCTGTCCTTAGACTTCTGCTTTAGTATTTCTTGTTGTGTTCCTATGTGTGGGCCTGATGTTATCTCCTCAGTATGATGGGAGTGGACCTTTGGTTCCTTGAGGCTAGGTGGTAGTGATTCTTATTACCATTGAGATCCAACGGTTCCTCTTCATGCTAGGATGATCCTTGTTGTAGTTCTATCTTCTTAGTCTTGTGGAGACTTGCTCAGTTTCATGAGTTGTATATTTGTACCATATGTGTATATTGGTTAACATCCTTTTAGAGGATGTATTGTATTTTTATGTACTATTGCATACCCTGTGACTTGTACAGAGGATACTGATTCATTTCTATACCTTGAGTAGCAGTTGTATATCTAGTCTTATTCTATGATATGTATATCATGGATTGAGTTGATGAATCTTTTATGTTAGATCTTTTAGTTATTCTTTGTAGATTATTCTTCTTAAGTAATTCTACATCAAGGAACCCTTGAGAATTTTTACCTTTTGTTGAGTTGTATTTATGTGTATGTCATGTACTTCATTGTATTTCTTCTGCAGTGTTATCATTATTGTTTTTAAACATTTAAATTTTTTTATCTTGTTAATGTAGTTGCATGTTTAGGTCAGTTCTCCTAGGTTCCTTGGTGGGGCATTACAGACTATGATGAGGACTTGCGCAAGATGGACTAAATTCAAGAGGATTTTGAAATGAAAATGCAAAGGGATTTATGATATGAACATGCAAGATGAAGACTATGGTCACAAACATCCAAGTGAAAGTTTTTAAGATTCCATATGTTTACCCAAATATTTAAGACAAGATGTTTGTGACCATTTTATCATTTTGAGGATGATCTGGAAAAGAATTTTTAAGAAGAGTTTTTTTAAGTTTTTTCATTTTTTATTAAGGTTTAAAACACTCACACAAGATACACCATGGAGAATGGGTGTTGTAAAAGAAAAAAAAAATACACCACAACCTAGGTAGGCCAGGGAAATATCTGCTGAATTCCCACTTGAACTAAGTTCATCCGTGCTTACTGATAGTGGATAACTTAGAATCTTGGAGACATGGGCTCCTCCTTATAGTGCACTCATGTCTCAGACACACCAAGGTTTGAATCCCAAGGGTAATCAATTTCTAATGGACTGTTGTCTCTACTAAGAGCCGCAAAACTATGGAATGTCTTAGTCGGTCCTAGACCTTCCATGCCAGAAAATAGAGGGTTTTTTGGTCACTAAAAAAAGGTTTTTAGCAGGGCATCCATTCAAGTAGCTATTCATGTGGAAAATTAGCTCTGTTAAGGAGGCCTCCCAACCTACATAAGTTGCATTCTGTAGGTTTTTACGCACGACGAGGGTACTGGGGGAGATCTTCTGTCAACATAGCCAAATTGACACTTGTTCACTATGACACTAATCACAATGACATTTTTTATATACCAATTTGGAAGGGCTTGGATGTAGAATGTTACAGGTTGAGAAATCCCTCTCACTAGCTCTGTTAAAGCTCTTGGGAGGTAGCCACAATAAAAGATATGCATGAATTTATCTTTCACCCAAGATCAGCGAAGGTGAGAGGAGAGGATATTTTCATGCAATTCTTTTGGATTACAAAAATAGAAGACACTTGAGACACATTAAGCAAAGTGATTCTTTTTAAGCACTAAATCTGAAGTATTTTCTAACTACTAAAAGAAGACATGGAATTTTTGTAAGAAACACAAGGTCTTTGACAAGCATCCTATATCAAAATAATTAGTAGTTTACGATTTACTCTTCATCCCATGATTGGAAAAATACTACACAGATCATCAGTAACACAGAAATCCAGCATATCAAGTGCAAGAACATATTTAGGAATAAAGAAAGTCAGAATATAGCATGAAAAAGAACATATTTTACCAATTGTGTAGGATCAAACAACCAAGTGCATAGGATTAGAGCACCAACTGTGTAGTATTAGAGGCCCAAGTGCAAAATATTAGAGGCCCAAGTGCATGGCATAGGAACCTTAACCAACTACGCAACTTCTGATTAGAAGCTAAAAACATACAAAAAAACTTGCAGCAAAATAGGGTTTTGACAATAGAAAGTATTGATAACTCAAAAACATGTAGTTAGAATTCATTTTAGGCCATTTAGGGATGATTGGGAAAGATTGAAATCAATTTTGAAAGCCCTAATTAGCCCATGTGCAGATTGAATTGATCTGGGAACACTTTAAACATGAGATTTGCATTTGATCCTAAACTAGTTGGATGTTCATTTTAGATTCCCAAATCAGGTGTGAATGTTAATTGTTGGAAATATATTGTAGGCTAGGTGATTGATAGGGGGGTGAATCAAGAACCAATAAAACTTCTAAAATTTAATCCTTTATTAGATTGTCTAATCTAATTGTATGCAAGGAACAAAAAAGAATTAAACATTCATAACACTTGACACAAGATATGGTGACCCAGAAACCTTCCAAAGAGAAAGTAAAATTGGGGTGCGGATGATACCCACAAGCTTTAGAAAGGCAGTAATAAATTTGGCCAGTTAAGGCTTACAATTGACTACTTTCGATGGTTTGCCCTCTTTGGAGCAATAATGACTGTTAGGTCCACCTTGTAAAAGGATTTATACAATATAGTTAAGTATGCACTCTGCTTGGAGATTTGTAAAGGACTGTTAGGTCCACCATGTTAAGGGATTTGACTAATACACTTGTTAGAATGAATCAGTGAATGATCTGCTATGCAAATTTAATTTGTTGAATAAGATCCTTTGTTGTAGAGCTGATCACCTGAATGTGATAGATGAATCTCTACTATTCCTTTATTATGTTGTATCCTTCTAATTAATCCACCTCTTCATATTCGCATCCATACATGTATTCAATGTTGTTCTGATTATTGATATCTTTCTTACTATATCTTTTTTATTTTTGGATAAAAAAAGTATCTTACATATATACCTATCCAAATCAATTACCTCCATAAATTGGCTACTATCATATTAAATAGTATCAAAAAATATGTACTAAGATGGCCCAATGTTGATACTCAGGTCTAGTAATCCACTTGGGTGATATACTAACACTCGGGCAATACGGTGAGCTTGGCAACTCTGGCATTCGGTTAACACTAGGTGCTTAGTCCACATTGATCACTTTGAGATGGTATGCAACTTGGGTAACACTGGTGACTCAGAAGACATTGCTTGGAAATAAATTCTCGATCAACACTACAACTACTTGTCTTGGTCAATACTGCAAGCTTCTGGCTCGACTAACATTGTAATCATAAGAATGACTAAGTATTTTGGCACTAATTGACAATATGTCTTTCCATAAGGTCTACAATCTCCCCCTTTGGCATTAGTGACAAAAACACTTATTATACCAAAATTTTTGATCAAACAAATGGATAAATCAAAACTCCCCCTTACCATGTGCTTGGGTTCTAGCTTAGTTTGGACTACTGCTCTACAACTCAGTTGCAACTGACTCTTTTTTTAATTTTTCAAAACTATTTTTGTAACTCTTTTATATATATCTTCCTCTTCTTTGTACATGTATTTCCTCACATATATACATATATATCCTATCTTTCCCCCTTGTTTTTGACACAAATTCCAAAAATGCATATCTACAAGGTAATACCAAAATGTGAAAGGAAATCACTATGTACCTTCAAAAATTGAGATGAAGCCTTGTCCCAATTATCTTGCAACACCTTCAGGATGTGCAAATCAATCTGAATTTCTGCAGACAACTCCATCATAAGCTCTGCAATTGAAAATTATTATCATGGATGAGTGTCTTTTCATGAGAAATATGTTTTTGCATTACATCCATATGAGGAATGAGTTGGATTTGAATTTCTGATAGCGAGTCCCTTGTTCTTCCTCAGTAGCTTGGCATGCAGATCAGTTAGATACCTGATCTTAACTAAATACACTAAACTTGAACTTGGATCAAGTACCAACTAGTTTGCACTTGCCTTAAAATGATTATCAATCTTTGTTAGCTTACTATTTATTTCCATGGTAAAATTTGATGTATCACTCAACTTTACAAATGATGCCACAACATTATTCACATTAGTTTCTAGAGAGATAATAATGGTGGATAGATTTACTTGATCTATTGCAATTTTACCTAAAACATTCTCTAGAACCTTGTTCTCAAATTTTATCTCTTCCTTCTGCAGTAATTTCTCCTGACCACTAAGATCTTTGTTAAACTTGTGAACTATGTCAACAAGTTGGTCCATTATAGAGTCTTTCTCATTGAATTAAATCTCTAGTGAATCAAGGAATATACCTTTGATGTCCTATAGTACTTAGTTCCTTTTCTTCTCATCTTGGAGCTTCTGTTGTTTGTCTCTTTTCTTCCATAGCTCCCCAAGGATGCCCATCTGCTGGGATATCAGGCTAGAAAGATCCCAATTAGGAATCACTATGTCTTCCTCAAGGTCAACTTCATCAGTAATTGTTTACTTTTCTTTACCCTTGACCTTGGGATTAGGTGAAGGAATGTTTTCCTTACCTTTTCCATTATCATCCTTATTTTTTCCATCCTCATCCTTATCCTCAGTGTTTAGTTGTAGTAGGTCATTAACTGTCTTTGCACCAACTATAGAATCTATACCAACTATAGAAATATTCACATTATCTTGTAGTGTCTCGTTCTGGCTTGGCCCAGTAGTAGGTAGAGCCTAATGCTTAGTTCCTACTAAAATTTATGTAGACTTTGTGGTCTTTTCCTTTCTCAGAGATAAGACAAACAGACTAGGTGATTGGGGTAGAGATGACATCACTTCCACTGCTATCTCCTCTACATCAGATTCCTCAATGGTCTTTACCTTAGGTATTTCTTCATCTTTAATGTATACATAAGGATTTTTACTTGGTTCCTCTGTCTTATCTTCAAAAATGGACTTCCACAACTTGGTTGTAGTTTGCAGAACATCCTCTAATTTATTGTCGAAGACTTGAAAGGTCCTAAACCTTGGAGTATGTCTACTTTCATATTTAGACATATCATCTTTACCTTCTTTATCAGTCAATGTAGGCATGACTATCTTAAAGGTTTGTTTTCTAATGTCCCTTTCAATTTGGACTGCATTGTTCTAGTGAATGGTGATTGCCTTAAGAAGGTCTTCAGTCATTTGACTTTTCAATTCAGATGGATCATACTTCCATTTTTCCATATTTTGTACTAATGCATCCTCAACCAAGTTCTTCTCACCCTTGGTTCTAGAAGCACACTTCAGTGATCTAAGACTTGACATACCACTACCTTCCTTAAATTCTTCAACCTTCTGCTCAAAGATAAGTGGTGGCTTCTTGAATGTAACTGTATCTTCTTCATCATCTTCTTTAGGAAATATAAGTTTTATTCTAGATATTCTGGGTTTATTTGCAGTGGAGGCAGTGGTAGAGGCCTTTGGTTTTTTCTTGGGGGCTAGCCTCTTCTTCTTAGGAGGCTCTTCTTCTACCTTTTCCTCTTCTTTTTTAGGTTCTACTTCTTCTTCCTTTATTTCATCCTCTTTTCCATCAGTGATCGAAAGAGGAGAGTCAGATGACTTGCCATATTTCTTTCCAAACTTCTCAATTCTTTTCCTTCCTCTCTTCAAGATTTTGGGAATCTCTATTTCCATTTTTATTTTGTCCTTACCTTCTTCATAACTTCCAAAATATGTTTCTTTAGGATCAATAGGCTCATTAATAAGAGCCTCAATAATATATCTGGTCTCATCTATGTTAATATCATATTTAAGAGGTTTCACCCATGCAACCCTAGGTTTGACTGCTTGGATGTGCACTCTATCAAAATCAACTAGGAAACATATATCATCCTTATAATCTTCTACCAATTATTTTGGAATTCTGAATCTGATCTACATTTTCTCTTTGAAACTCTCAACATAAGCATCCATGATGCTTTCAAAATTGTCTCCCAATTCTTCTATAAACTCATTGATCTGATAAACTATAGGCCTATCATTCTTCCATATAACTGTGTCTTTTGAAAGGAAAACATTTTGAACATAAAAGAATAAGTAGACCAAGAGTGAACCAAACTTACACAGATTGGTCTTAGATTCCTAGATGCACTCCATGTTTTGTATCAGTTGGATGAGCTACAACTCGACAAGGTCGAATGATAGATTGTTCTTCACCACTTTGTATGCCAAGTCCATAGCCTCACATGGAACATTGTTTGGTCGGCTTGAACTATATATCTTATGTGCAATCACCTAAATTCCAAACTTTAACTCCATGTCAGTGACTCCATTCAACTTCATTCCTCTTGCATCCCACTCGAAAAGAGTCTTCTTAGCTGGGTTAGATCAGGGTAAGGTTTTAGTCACCTTAGTTTTATCAAGAATTGGGTATCTTGTCACTCGGTCTACCATCATTTTAGTGATTTTTACAGGTTGCTCCAACCAGAAATGCATATCGTGAATGAAACTCAAAATAAACCTAATCCACTTTATCTAAACTTTTTTTGGCATATGCAAGATATGGGTTAAACCCTTGAATTTGAGGAGCTAGTGTTCTGGCTTCAGGTTCCCACCCACACAAAGTGCCTCATATTCTTGATTCAGCTTTAATGTGCCTAGCTATTGAATGGTGCAATGATAGAAGCTTCAAATGTCATGAATCAATAGTACCTTAGGAGGAATTTGGGAATGTACTCCCATAGGATCTATCTCCTCTGCGATCACTAGATTAAATTTGAAATTTGGGAGTTCGCAGAATGCATTCCTCACTAACATCTCAGATCCCTTCCTTATCTTATTGCTGGATGAAGATGCCATAATTCTCGAAAGATTGATGAAACTTCACTGCAACTAAATCTTCCAAACAAAAATTCGCTCTGAAATCGCTATAAGCTCTTAATCTCTCTACAAACTATAAACCTTGGTAAACAATAACCCTTCAATTTCATCATTTATGAGAATTTTCACCTTAAAGTTTTCATTAAATGCTCTGTACATAGTAGCTATCATAGCTCGTTTAGTTCTTCCAAGATTACTCAAAAGATTGGAAAAAACTAACTTTGCATCTTTGAAACCATAGAACCTGACTTAACTCGATTAAGCCTAAGTAGCTTGATTGTAACTGAGATCTTGATTTGGTTAGAGCCATAATGTGTCCCAGTGCATCAATATGTAGATTTAGATTTGCTAGCATATCTGGAACTAATCTATGATGGTTTGAATGCACACTTCCAGTTATCTCCTTGCATATTTGTTCAGAGATGGTGAATCCACCCAACTCACTAATTTGGGTGCCATTTTTTCCTTCATTATTTTGGTCTAAATTATTAAGAGGCTTCCTTACCCATTTCTAACTCATCTGAGTTTTGATTTCAGAAAATTTTTCTTTGCCTTTCTCAAAACTAGTATCCAATTTTTCTCTATTCATACAGTTCTTTCTTAGATAACCAAGTTGTTTACACACATAGCATCTCTTAGTAGGATTCCTTTTTCTGAGGTTTGTCTTTGCACAATTTTCACCAATTTTCCCAAACTCACCATAATGACAACATCTATTCCATGTGTTGTAATCCCAACAAAAAATTGTCTTAGCTAATTGTTTAGCAGGGTTCCACTTCTTATTTCTGCACTCTGAAGACTTATGACTTTGTTTGTTACAATTGAAACATTTTCCTTCAAACTTAGGTTTCTCCATACATTCACTTGCCCTATGTCCATATTTGTTGCATCTGTATCACTTATCATTAAACTTTGACTTCCCATTTCTCCAACACTTATTTGATGTATTCCCTAACTTATCACAGTGATTACATGTAGGTTTCTTTTTATTTTGAGTTCCTTGCTATGAGGATTCACTTTGTTCAGTATAACCTAATCTAGTCTATCCATGATGTCTGAATTGAGTTTTCTCTATCAACTAATTCATGCTTTCTTGTGAATTCATCATCCTCTCATTATGATGCTTTCTTGCTAAAGTGACAAATGATGGATTTCATTTTATTTTTCCTCTAATCTTGTACTTAGCAATCTCTTATCTTCTTTTGTTCCATGACTTCACATATTTTGACTGAATGAATTTCTTGTTCTCTCTTCAACTTTCTGACTTCTTCATGTAAAGTGAGATTATTTGCAAGTAGGTCTTCAATGGATGCATCAGCTTCTTCAAAACTTCTTTCTTTGTACAAGTCTTAAATTCTTTCTTCTATGTAACCTTTGTCATTCATTTGCATTGATAAATATTTTCTTATTTTCTAGGAATGAGAGAGATTCTCCTTGAGTTTTCTGATTTGATCCATGGCCACTTGTAGATCTATCTTTTCATTTTCAATATCTTTCTCTAGTCTATATATTTCCATTTCCTCTGATCTTTTCTCAAGCTTTTAAACTTATGATAAGATAACCTTTTCTCTAATACCAATTTTTGGAAATATATTGTAGGCTAGGTGACGGGGGGGGGGGGGGTGAATCAGGAACCAATAAAACTTCTTCAATTTAATCCTTTATTAGATTGTCTAATCTAATTGTATGCATGTAATAATAAAGAGATAAACATTCGTAACACTTAACACAAGATATGGTGACCCAGAAACCTTCCAAAGAGAAAGTAAAACTAGGGTGGGGATGATACCCACAAGCTTTAGAACTACAGTAATAAAGTTGGCTAGTTAAGGCTTCCAAATGACCGCTTCTGATGGTCTTCCCTATTAGGAGCAATAGGGACTGTTAGGTCCACCTTGTAAGGATTTATACAATACAGTTAAGTATGCACTCTACTAGGAGATTTGTAAAGGACTATTAGGTCCACCCTATTAAAGGATTTGACTGAAACACCTATTAGAAGGAATCAGTGAATGATCGACTATGCAACTCTGATTTGCTGAATAAGATCCTTTAATGTAGAACTGATCACCTGAATGTGATAGATGAATCTCTATTGTTCCTTTACACTACTGTAGCCTTCTAATCAATCTGCCTCTTCATATTCACATCCATACATGTATTCAATGTTGTTTTGATGATTTATATCTTTCTTACTATATCTTTTTTATTTTTGGATAAACAAAGTATCTTAAATATATACCTATCCAAATAAATTACCTTCATAAGTCGACTACTATCATATTAAATAGTATTAAAAATATGTACTAAGTCAGCCTAATGCTAATACTCGGGTCCAGTAATCCACTCGGGTGATATACTAACACTTGGGTGATACAGTGAACTTGGAAACTCTAGCACTCAGTTGACATTGGGTGCTCAGTCCACATTGAACACTTTGAGATGGTATGAAAATTGGGTAGCATTGGTGACTCGAAAGACACTTCCTAGAGCTAATTGCTCGGTCAAAACTATGACTACTTGACTCGGTCAACACTACAAGCTGCTGACTCAGCTAATACTATAATCATAAGAATGACTAAGTGTTTTGGCACTAATTGACAATATATCTTTCCATAAGGTCTACAAATTTTAATGTCCTTTTCAACTCAGGCAACTTGATTTTTCACAATGGAATCAATTAGAACCCCTACTTTGGCTAGATTGTGAGTTTGATTGAAATTGAAAGAACCATGATTGTATTGAATGCTAAACTAGGTGAAGTTCATTTTAAGAGCCCAAATCAAACTTGAGAGTTTATTTTAAGCTTCCAAATTGAAATATGAGGTTCATTAACCAAGTTAGGATTCATTTGCACCATTTAGGGCTCATTTTAACTTTGTGATTGAGAAAAAGCATAAAGTGTAGAAATGCTTCCTAAACCCTAATATACTGATCCTAAAACCTAAAACCCATCCTATTTGACCAAGTGCACAACAAGGGAAACCAAATGCACAGCAAACAAGCCAAGTGCGCAGGTCTGGGTTCCAACTGCGCAAGACTTATACCCAACTACATAGGTCTTTAACCAACTATTCAGGACTACCAACCAAGTGCGCATAATTCTTTGAGGACCCTACAAAATGCACAAAAACACAAAATCCAATCAGTTAGGCATGTTTCACATTAGTTTCACTAAATTTAAGACCAGAAAAAGGCATAAAATGCATAGCTAGGTAACCAAAAACCCTAAACAATATGTAAACCCATCTAGTCTATCATATAAGCCATTTGAAATGAGAGTATAATAAAGATTCAAAAAACTCAAAAAACCCCTTCAAATGTATCTTCCATGTTATCCTTTCTTCTCTATGAGTTGATTTATGTTTCTCTTTGCCAATGACACAATTGCACAAAGATTTGAAAGCCAAAGTGATATCAAGAATGCTAGGAGATAGTGGTTAACCAAAGAAAGACAAAGAGATCTCAATTTATAGATATGTGAGACAAATTTACAAAATCAGTAAGTGAATGCACAAATTAGTATGTATAAATCAATGCATAATTGGAGGAAAATAGAAGAAGAAAATTAATAGCAAATTAGAAGCACAATTAGGTGAAAATGGATAGGGAAAGGTGGAAGAGCTCATGGAGCTAATTAATAGGGAGATGAAGAAAAATTTAAGGGAGATGATAAATGAGGTGGAATTATGAGGAATTAATGCAATTAAGAATTGAATATTCCTCATAAAAGGATAATTATCATTTATGAAATCCTAAAATTCCATAAACTAGAAATTAGCCAATTAATTAATTATGGAGACATAGGATAAGGAATGAATAAATATAATTTATTCATAAAGGATAGGGATAAATCATAGGTCATTCATCCCAATAGGATAAATTAGTGTATTATTGGTCAAATTTGACAACATTAATGTACAATTGAATCGGTTTTGATAGCTCCGAGATATTGATGAACTTTGACAATACACTCAAATAATGATGTTTGAAAATGATTAAATAAAACCAATGAAATTTGATGATGCCATAGGATTGGTATAGAATAAGTAGACATTGATGAACTTGGACAATACTCTTGAATTGATGATGATAGGTTGATAACGTGAACGCTGATGAACTTGGAAAATTCCCCTAGGATGATGAGATTTAATTAATGATGGCATGATTGAATAGATTTGAGAAGGATTTGGTTGATTTAGAAAATGATTTAAATAGGCATCGATGATCTTGGACAATGCACCAAAATGATTGGAATGAGTCCAAAATGACTCTGAAATGATTAGGAAGAGAATAGGATAGATTTAAATTTATTTTGGACAATTTGATATGGTTTAGGATCATTTATGATCTAATAGGATAGGTTTAGGATTATTTAAGGTTGATCTAAATCGATTAGGAAATGATAAATTCGGCCAAGAGGACATAAATATTAGCAAATAATTGAATAATTTGCAATATTCAATTATCGATGAAAGACACAATGTTGTCATATAATAAATATCATATGCACAACATAGAGGAATAATTAGAGCCCAAAATAATGTTTCAATTGTAATTCCAAAAAATTTAAAACATGTAGACTAGCAGGCTCAAACCTTTTTTGAGCGGCTATAGAGACCTCGTGAATAAACAATTTTGAAACAACGCTCACTAACTCGCTAACAATAAATCATGAGGAAATGATATGGTATAGAGAAAAGATGTTATACTTTCCATGAGTAACACTCAGATTAAATGAGTCGGATGATGGGAGTCAGTTCTTGTCCCTTATATTCCCCGTATTCTATTGAGACCAATGAATATGCTAGACAAGCATTAATAAAAGAGGACACCAGTTAGGAGAATCCCCTATAGAGGATAGGTGAAAAAAAAATTACAAGAGACATAATATATATATTCATTAAAGACCATTGTAAGTGTATATATATATATATATATAAGTGTGTTGGAATGTGTTCAAATGCCATGAAATAATCAGAATACCACGATCATATAAGTAACTAAAATTTTTCTTCTACATATATAATCTAAAGAAACATATATATGTCCATATAACCAAAGTCCAATATAATTAAATAATCATTTTGTCCAGGCAAGTTTTTTAGAAGGAAGATACCATCTTTTGGAAATCGCACCACCTTTTGGAAATTTTCAATGGATACACTATCTTTTGGGAGTCGCATCATCTCCTTGCATTTTCTGATGGATACATAAGGTTTCAGAGATCACACTTCTTCCCTGCAATTTTTGATTGATACATAGTGTTTCAAAAATTACACTTCTTCCCTACGATTTCCAAAGTTTCAAAAATCACACTTCTTGTCTACATTTTCCGAAGTTTCAAAAATTGCACTTCCTCCTTTGAATTTCTGATGATTACATGGAATTTTGGGAATCACACTTGTTCCCTGTAATTTTTGATGGTTTTTCTTTGTTTTTTATTTTGAATGTTCAAAGAATGATCTGTAGCCTTCTTCATAATTGTTAGTCCCATGGAAAGTACCTAACTACCCCTAGGCTCCACACTTCATAATTTTTGATATTACACTTCATGCAATATCTTATGTATATATCAATTTTCAAAACTCACGCATCTTCCTTGTGATTTTTGATAGAAACACTTCCTTTCAGATATCACACCACCTCCTTGCGATTTCTGAAGGATACACAGGATTTCAAAAATTGCACCACATTCCTTCATTTTTAAATGGATACACATGGTTTCAGAAATCAAACTTCTACCTTGAAATTTCCAATGGATACACATGGTTTTAGAAATTGCACTTCTTCCCTATGATTTCTGAAGCTTCAGAAATTGCACTTCCTATCTTCATTTTCCAAAGTTTCAAAAATCACACTTCCCGCATTTTTCAAAGTTTCAAAAATTGCACTTTCATCCTAATTTCTGATGATTACATGGAATTTTGGAAATAAAACTTGTGCCTTGCAATTTTTGATGGATTGTCTTTACTTTTTCTTCTTTTACATAATCAACAAATTCCTACAAACTATGATTTCCAAAATATTATATTATACCATACGCTAATATTAGCTAGTGTCTTTTTAATATTATTTTAGTTTTATAAAGGATTAAGGGAAGTTTTATAAATACCATTCGCTCAATTATTGGAAAGTTTGTCCACCTTATTTATTTCTCTATAAATATGGTTGAAAGTGCAACTTGTAAGAGAAGAGGCAAGCTATAGAACAACTACAAGCTGTGAGTTGAGCTTCCAATTGGGCATTGTTACTTTCCTAAGGCAATTAATAATAATGGCAGAATTACCTTGAATTTAAAATATACTTAAGTTCAATTCTCTACAAATTTTTAATCCTTCAATTAATGAAGATAGTTCTACCATGTTATTGGATGTGTTACCAAGGGGTTTTGATAGATATACAATTTCTCTATTTTTACAAACATGAATTATACAACCATCACCAACTATCCTTGGGTTACCTCTAGAATCCCCATCAAAGTTTAACTTATACCACCCATCCTTGGGAGGATTCCAGACACATTCTTGTCTCTTTTTTAGGTTGTACTGATTTCCTAGCCCCATGAATGCAGAGATTTTCAGACCTTCCCAACTTGCTCTTATTTTTTCATCCCAATGTATCATTGAGGCTTTTTTATAAGATTGATAGAGAATTCTACTATTTTCTAACTCTGTGATGGTCACGTTGATTTTTTTAGTTAGTTACTCCCATGTCATTCTCTTTTCCTTGAATATCCTCCTATTCCTCTCTTTCCATGATTCCCATATCATGATAGAGGGGCATATAGTCCATAGTAAGTTATAGATCCTATTTTTGTGTGTAATAGGCCATGCATTAAATAGTCCTATTAAGGTTTTGGGTAACGTAGATATCACGTTCATTTTTCTGCATAACCACCTCCAAAACTCATTAGAGTAATGACAATTAAGGAGTATATGATCTGTAGGTTCCTGATATTTTTCATAGAGGGGGCATCTACTAGGGTCTTCAAAACCCATTTTGGTAAATCTATCAGCAGTAAGGATTTTCCTTTGTAGAGACATCCGAGTGAAGAGACTTGCTTTAGGGAAACAATTTTTATCCCAACAAAGTCTAAAGGGGAGCTCTATTTTTTTTATCTAAGTTTTTTTTTCATGAGAAACTTGTATCCATCCTTAGTGTTGTATTATCCCATCTTCAAACCATCCCAAACCAACTTGTCCTTGCCAGTTTTGAAGGTGACATGTCTTTGTTGGAGAATTTTAGATAACTTCTAATTTTCTTCTGCAGGAATATCCAAAGTATCAAATGTCTTCCATTTCCAATCCAAGGTTATATCATTATTGATAATTTTGATTTAATCCTTAACATACATCCCTAATTTTTCTTCCAGTATGATCTTGGAAGTGTTAAATTTATGAATTTTACTTATCACTTCATACCCTCCCCAGGAATCTTCCCAAAATACCGCATCCATGCCTTCACCAAGGCCCCAAGTTAACTTATCATTAATGATATCCTTGCATTCCAATATGAAGTTCTAAATTATAGATCCTATCAGGGGATGAGCATTTCTAAATACCTTGATTGGGTCTTGGGAATTTAGGTATTTATGTCTAAGGATTTTAACCCATTTTAATTTTGGATTCCTATACATCCTCCAAATTAGCTTGGCTCCCAGAGCTCTACTTGGTTCTATAGTGTTTTTTAAGCCAAATTCACCATCCTCTTTTGGCTTACATATATTATCCCATGCAATCAAGGCCAACCTTTGTTTATCCTTTGAACCTTTCCAAAAAAAATTCCTAAGTGTTTTGTTATTTCCCCTCTAATTTCCACGGGAAGGTGGATGCATGAGAGTTAATAAATGAGGATAGCTAAGAGGATATATTTAACCATGGAAGATTTTCGGCTTGAGGATAAACATCTTCCTTTCCATGTGATATTTTTTTGTTTTAGTTTGGAGATAATATTATCCCATAATCTAGTTTATTTGATTCCTTTATCCAAAGGAAGACCGAGGTATTTGCTGGGAATCTCCCCTTTATTAAATTTAAGAATTAAGAAGATATCTCTCTCAGTGGTAGGGTATGAATTGAAGAAGAATATTTCCAACTTGGAATTATTAACTTCTTGGCCTGATGCTATTGTGTAGGTATTCAATATTGATTTTAAATTAGCTTCTTCCCTTCTATTACAACTTCCATATAGCATATTATCATCAACAAATTGTTGATGAGTCAAGGGGTTGATACCATTTGTGATTTTAAATCCTTATATTCATCTTTCTTCTTTGGACTTAGTTATAGATCTTCCCAAATCTTCCTCCATAATAATGAAGAGGAAAGGTGAAATAGGGTCACCTTGTCTTAAACCTCTAGATATGCTAAAGAAACCTTGTGGTGTTCTATTTACTAGTACTGATATCTTAGGGGTAGAAATACATTAATAGATCAAATTGATCCATTATTTGGTGGAGCCAAAATTTTCCATTACTTTGCATAAAAAAGTGTTAGTCCACTCTGTCATATGCTTTGCTGATATCTAATTTTATTAACATGATGGGTTCCTTATTTTCTTGAATGGAATGAATGGATTCTTATGCGATGATGACACCTTTATAGATGGATTGACCATGGGCAAATCTTGTCTATTCTTTGCTTATAATGTTAGGTAAAAGTTTTAAAATTATACTGGCTAATGTTTTTGTCAATATTTTACAATTTGTGTTGCACAACGAGATATGTATCAGGTCATCAAAGCCTTCTATTTTCTCTTTCTTTGGTATGAGATATATGAATGTGTTGTTAATATCTCTAAATATGTTTCCAGAGTTCCTCACCCCTTCCAAAGCTTCAGTTACCTCATCCCCTTTGAAGTGCCAACATTTTTGGAAGAAGAAGGAAGGAAAACCATTTGTTCATGGGGACTTATCAGGGTGCATTTGTTTTAGAGATTTTTTTATCTCCACTTTAGTGAATTTAGTAGTCAGCATTTTATCCTATTCATTTGTTATGATACGGGGGATTCCCAAGTATCTATTGCTATTGTGCTAGATTGGATCCCTCTAGGTTATTTAGGATATTTTAAAAGTGGGTTATTTCCTTTTCAACAATAACCTTGGGGTCCTCAATATCCAATCCATTTGAGTCTTTTATTTTGGTGATTTTATTTAGGTTTCTTTATTTTCGTGCTATTATAGAAGACTTTCATGTTTCTATCCCCAACCTCTAGCCACATTTCCCTAGATTCTTGGTGCCAATGGATTTGTTCTTTGGCTAAAATGTCTTCATATTCCATTTTTATTCTTTTATATATGACCTTTATATTGAGGTTTCCAAGTTATTCTTCTAATCTTAATTTGGTATAAAAGATGTTTTTGAAATGAGTTTTGTTCCAAGATAGCACTTTTTTTTATTTTGTATATTTTGTCTTGGAGACTAGGAATAACATCTTGGATCCTTTGAATTTAACTTTAGACCACCATTTATAAATAAGATTCTCATCTTTAAACTACATTTGTTCTATTTTGAAGGAACATTTGCTGGGAGATGTATCCTCTATAATAGTAAGTTGGAGGGGGTAATGATTAGAAGCTGAGTATAGAATTATTTTTGTTGAGAGGTTAAAAGGAAATTCAACCCAATTTCATTTGAAAAAGAAACTATAAATTTTATCTACTATGAAACTAAAACCTTTCCTTTGTTATTCCATGTAAATCTATTCAGTGCAGTCAATATTTCCACTAGTTGGTTTCTTCTTGTCCAATCCTTGAAGTGTAGATGCAAGAAAAGAGGCATTTTTATCGAGTCTCAAAACTACAAGCAACCGTAGAAAGGGAAGAACAAATAGAAATCCACCATAAGGGGGAGATATTCCTTGGGTTCCCAAAGTAAGAGCCCCCCCTCCCCCAACTTCTATGAGCACACATCTCTTTCCATTGGCTCTAGGACCAGACATGAAGAACATAGTTAGCCAAACCATCCGTTGAAAGCTTTATTTCCTAAAAAAAACATTAGGAGACTAAGATTCAATTAATCTATCAAAAACCTTTTTTCTAGGGATATTTTTCAACCCCCTTACATTTAATGATAGAAAGATCATTTATGAGGTTGAGAAAAGTGGGAATCAATGGGCTTCACAGACCTCAACTCAACTAAAGTATCACCAATAAGCTTCACTTTTTTCCATCCACTCCTTAAAGGTTTATCTAAGGAGCCATTTTTAAGAGACTTTCATTGAAGGCCTAAAGTATGTGGGGATTTCCTAATCTTCCCATAATATATTCCCACCTTAGTGGAAGAAGGAGAAAAAGTCATCACCATTGCACCCATTGGAACCTGTGCCCCATTGAGAGCCTTACTATCATGAACTTGAGGAGGAATTTCCATGGCCATCTACCCCTCCTTTTGATCCCCTAATTGAAGAAGTAAATAAATATAGTTTTAAGCCTCCTCTTGAATCTCATGCTAAACTTGAGCACCCAAAGGCATGTCAACTGGAATTCCCTCCTCTTGGATAAAGTCATCAATAACATCAAATTTGTTTAGATTAACTTCATTCTTCATATCCAAATATGATGCAGGAGCATCATGGAATGATAAGAAACCTATTGGAGACAAAGAATAATTTAAGGTTCATGGAGCCATGAAGGAGTCTAAGCAAATCAATTGGCATGTGTTAGAGCCGATCATGGCATTTGAACACAATAAATGTAATGGAATTGTAATGAATCCTAAGGGCTTGTTAAGGACCTTAGGATCACAAAAGATGTAATAAGGGCATGAGTACTAGATTGGTCTATTTTAGATATTTAGAGTCTTTAGGGATGATTAAAGAGGTTTTTTAATATCTAAGGATAAAGTTTTATTAACCATTTATTTGAATTATGCAATAATTTGTAAGTTGGAAATTCATAAATTTGAATTCCAACGATTCGATTCAATTAGGAGGGAAAGTAGATTAAGTGTGTTTTAGGATTAACCAAGCATGGTAACCAATCCAAATCGGTTGGAATGGTTGAGGGAAATATTATTATACTTGTTTGGATGATTTTGTAGAGGGGACAATTATAGGAAACATTTGGTGTAAAGACTATTAAAGAATTTGCAATAAAAACTTATAATTTGCAAAATTTCAAGCTTTCCTTGACATAGTGAAATTTGTATTGTTTTAGATACATTGAGAATATATCAATTGTTGTTAATATTAACTTTGAATTCTATGAGAGTTCATTTGGTTTAATATTTCACCATTGCTGCTGACTGTTCCTTGGGAAATCACTATTTTACTCAAAATAATTGTGTTTTCTAATGTAATGAATCATTCCATGAATGACTATATGCATATTCTAATGGACTGATTTCCTTTTAAAATTCAAAATATAAATCCTAACATGATTTATGTATTTTGAGTGTATGAGGCAGGTGATCATCCGATTTGTGAAGGAAAATTAAAGGATTTGCTTGGGAAAGTATAACAGTGAGCATTCTGACTTCATGAGGGGTATGTTTGATGTTTGGAAATGTCACTTTTGTTGTTCCCAAATTGACTATTTGTATATATTACATCAATACTGAAGACCTCTCTTGAAAATGATTAGGTAGGAGATCAAGTTACCCATCCTATGGCACCTTGGAGAGGCTTTAACCATTGGATACTACATTTTTCTTTAATATTTTGGGTTCAGACACTGCCACAAAGTGGTTTTCACCATCACACCTTTTTTTTTCTTTTTCTTTTTAAGGCTGAGAAAATTGATGTCCCCTTTGTCATACGTATGCTCATTGAACTGGTGGAAGAGGTGAGTGGTTCAATGGTGTTCAGGTAACAAGATAAGGTGTATTCATTGGGTGAGTTGATCAGGTTTAAGGGCTCGGTCAAGTTTCATTCAATGAGTTCAGGATGAAAAGGGGTAGAGATCCAACATTTTCCAAGGATAAAACTATAATATCAAGATCAAGGTTTTTGACTTGTAAGAGAAGATCTATAATTATATGCTCTAAAGTACTACCTAGATCATGACTTGTCCTAGAAATACTATCAGAGTCATTGTTAGTATTGTGTAAGTTTGACCCAAATAACCTAGCATTAGCATTTTGATTCTCTTCACGAGAAGCCATCCATTTCATAAAAGTCCTTAGAGGCATGACTTCAATTCTTGAAGTTGACCTAAGGTGTGAATCAAGGGTCATGCCAATATCCACAAGGGTCCAAGTTGTTTTATCTTCATCCTCAGAATTATGAATTGCTGAAGGAAGAGTGTTTTTTTTACCATCTCCAAAGTTCCAATTTATTTAATGAGGAAGGGCTGTTCTATCAACATCTTTAGAATCTATATCAAAATCTTCTTCAGAAGCTTGGTTTGCATGTTGAAGAGAGGTCAATTTCTGAGCGGCGTTAGAAATTTATCTTGGCTCAAATTAGAGAGAATACTTATGAATGACATCAATCTCAATATCCACTATGGCATCAGAGATAGAATCCCACTCATATTCATTAGATTCTATTTCAACAGAGTGAGGTAGATCTAACACATGGGTGGGAGATAGAGTTTTACCCCATTTAGGATGTTGTCCATCTAATTCATTCTTTGCGTTGTCCCTATATTCAAAGTAAATGTGACTGTGGTCAGATGCCCCCAAATATTGGGATAGTGTTGTAGAGACACTTGTACTTTCATCAGGGTTATCGCCATCTACCTCTTGCAAAGCTTCATTATGGTGTACTATATTATGTTCCATAATTTTTTGAATCTGGGTGAGATTATTTGGAGCTTCCTCAAGAGAATGCACTTGGTGATATGCAAAATGAGGGAGATCTAGTATGTGAGAGACACAAACAAGTTGCCCCCAGGTGGGATGTCTATCCACAGATTCAGGATCTTATTCTAGATTGGATTCATCCATAGACAAACCACCTTCTTGGGTGTGATTTGTTGTTCCTTCTTCCTGTAATAGCAGAGATGTGGGTTCATTTATTTTGAAGAGAATTCTGTAATGATCCCTGAATAATTATGGGGTGTAAGGTTCCCCTTGGTATCTAGGATCTTGAATTTGAAGCAGTCTTTCAAAAGACAATGGAACAAACTCCACTTCTTCCTCACTCTCATCCTCAAATATTTTTGTATGAGGATTAGTAGGGATATTTCTAACATAAGGGAGGGATACGTGTTCATCATATCCTAATCCTGTCTTATCTATGGCATTGAAAAATTCAGCATGTATGGGTTCCAACAACCCTTTACCCTATCCCAAAGGTCCTTTCCCTTTGTATCCCATTTTTTGTGCATGTTGATAACCAATCCCATATTTCTTCAAGAGAATTTTGACATTCCTTATCCTTTGGTCCTAGTCTTCATCTTTATAAAGCCATGCCAGAAAAACCTTTTCATCATTTTCCTCTAAGAGAGAGAGGTATGATACTTAACCATACTGGCCCCTTCATGTATTTCCAATTTTTTAATGCTACATGGTTGAAATGATGGAGATGACATCCCATAAGATCTGGGGGATGAAAAGAGGTTAGTCAACTAATTTTCCCCCATGCTTGTGTTCTTGGTTTTTAGATTTTCTTTCAAGCTCTTCATGAGCACTATCTAAGAACTTGTAGAGGTTTTTCCATTATATGATTCCTTATTGTGGGGAACCATGCTATCTTCTTGTTTTAAAGTGTTACAAGAGTAGGTATTATCAGCTGAAATAGAGACCTCCACCCCATTGTGTGGGAACTTCACACATTGGTGGTATGTAGAGGGGAATTCATGCATGTTGTGAATCCATGGTCTCCCTAGTAAAATGTTATATGCTAGAGGTAAATCTAGTACTTGGAAAGTGATATTTTTATCAATTGGCCCTACTCTAATAGGAAGTAATACTAACCATTTTCATGACCTTTCCTCCTCATCGTATGCTTTTATAGTTATTTTTCTTTTAGGATCAATAGCATGTTCTGAGAAACCCAATGTTGTTACAATCTTAAGTGTACAAATGTTCAAACCTGCACCTCCATCTATTAAAATGCATTGGATCCTATGATTGTGGATTAGAAATTTGATATGCAAAGGTTGATTAGGAGGGTGACTAAGTGCTTTATCATCTTTCTCTAAGAAGGATAAGTAGTGGGGAGAAGTTAGATGATTTACCATGGTTTGAAGCTGATCGATGTCAAGGTGCTTGGGCACATTAGTTTCTAAAAGAGCAGTCTCAATAATCTCCTTGTGCAGATTGTGATAGCTGAAGTAATTCCAAAATGAAAATCTACGCAGGAGTTCATTGTAGTTGATCAACAAGATTGCAATTCACACCTGGGAGTGATAAAGTGGCTTTCTTAGAATTTGATGGTTTGTTTGCTAGTGTAACAGTTTTCTTAGATGAGGATGTGACCCCCTTAAGAGTAACCTTGGACTGATTGTGAGTGATAGCTTTGGTAGAATCCACGTCCTCATCTTTGATAATGATAATGTTCATGCATTGATCTATAGGTTTGAGCATGAGAATCACATTGTCAATACTTTTATAGATATTTTTCATCCTAGCTGCTTGTCTTTTTTATGTCTCTCTTTTTTGTAGGAAGGTAGAGATTGTTTGTAAGATTTATGGTCATCATTTGATTTATTCTCACCGACCGTGATAGTCTCATTATCAATTATATCTTAGATCACATGTCTCAGTTTCATACAACCATTAGTCAAATGTCCTTTGTTCTTGTGGTAGTCATAATAGTGGTTATCATTCTACCACTTGGGTCTTATTGTTGGTGCCCAAGGCTTAGAGTTAGGTATTGTGATAATTTTGTGGGAAACCAACATTTTGAATGTATTAGCAAGGGGTTCTCCAAGATGAGTGAAATTTTTCTTAGGCATTAGAATCTATGGCACTTTCTCCTTTTGAGCATCTTGGGTATTCTTGGTTTAATTTGTAGCATTAGCATTGATCTTAGTAGTGTGGATGCTCCTAGAGAGGTTAAATATTGGTCCCTTAGGTTTGTACTTAGATGAGTCAACTATACCATCATTAACCACATTCTTGTTCTAATTCCAATATTTATTTTTTTCCTTTCCATTGACATTGCTAGATGATTTGGTGTCTTTACACAAGGTGAGTTCACCTTTCTTTAAAAGGATCTCCTCAATCCTTATGGAACAATTAACCAAGTCACTAAAGGAAGTGTACCTTTGCATCTGAGTTGTGTAGTTCATTTCAGGAACCAATTTGTTAATTAACATGTCAATTTTATTAGAATGAAGTATCTGTCTAGGATATCTTGTGAACATTTTTCTCCACCTTTGGGGAAACTTAAAAAATGGTTCACCGGTATATTTTTTAGTATTACACAGACTAAACATTGTGATTGTATGTAAGGTATTGTAGGAGTAGTACTGGATAAAAAATTTCACAAGTTCATCGAATGTCTAGATACTAGGTGAGAGTTTTGTAAACCATTCCATGGCTTGGCCGCTGAGGCTCTATGGGAACAATCACACCAAATATTTTCTTTCATTTAAAAATTCCATTCTAAGAGCACATAATTCCCTCATGTGATCTTTAGGGTTTCCTTCCCCATTATATTTTTTATATTTAGGAATTTCAACCTGAGGGGGAATGGTGGCATGTGCAAATTCTTAGTGAATAGGAAGGGACATTGATGCAATCAAGCTCAAAGGATCCAATAAAGGACTATCCAAACTTGTAGCCAACAAGAGGAAAATAGTAGAAAACAACACCACATGAGATATATCAATATCAACATATATTATCTCTGAATTCTAATTACATGCAACATGTTGGGTTGTAAGGCCTTCTCGGTTAGTTCCAATTACATTAACAAATTCAAAAAGATCTCACAGTATCCAACCTTATCCATCTACCCTATAGCTAACTGGAAGAAACCAGATCTAAACTTGTTCTCTCAAGCCACCAAGCAATCTGCAATATTTATCTACCCACTTACAACTATCTACAACAACTTATAATCTTTCATCTTATTAGCTTACTCTGATATCCTCTATCTATCTTTCGATAATTTTTTGTCTTTAAACATCAACCTAGACTCTCTTTTATACACACTTTCCACAAGTCTTCATGTAAACAATAATTAAGTGACCTAGTAGGCCATATACTCTGCAATGAACAAATATTAAATGCACCAGTCGGCTGGAAATAATAACAAAATACATAGGAGAACATATCCACCCATATTTAGGTCCACAAAATATCCAATGCCACAAATCCACATGCCTTAGAACTCAGCATGATCCCAATGAACCCCTCAAATTATGGATACAATCTCCAATGTCTTCCCAATCTATAAATACAAGTTGGTGAACCACAACAACCAGTCATTAAATAAGCACACCGAGATCCATACCACTCAGTGAAAGAAACAATCAAGAAGAACTCCACCAAACATACACCACTGAGTAATATACTACCGAGAAAGATACCACCAAGATGAAAACACCAAGAAACTACCATCGAGAAGAATATCACGAGTAGAATATCACTTCAAATAGAAACATCGAGCACCACTGAGTCTAGTCACCGATTCCAATAGTGAAGCATTACATCTTCCAATTGAGAACTTCCTCCAAATTGAGTGAGCACCTCATGTCTCTAACCAAGTTAACTGCTAAAATAGAAATCAAACCAAAACATGTTTTTTATGACATAGGATTGCCATCTACCCTAGGATGCTCCTACATCAGACACCCCAGGTGCAAAAATATGTTCTCAGTAGCTGGATGAACATCTGTTGGGATTTAGCACATAGATCCCAAACTAGTTCTTGATATACATGTCTTCTAATTCCTTAACCGACATATTATTCCATTGGTTCCTCTTCTACTTCCTTTACCACTAGTACTTTTTGATTTATCATCATATCTCTGCACACTTCTACCTGCACCATCCAGTGTAACCACTTCAGATCTACTACCAATACTCAAGTTCCTCCTACCAAGATCTACATCCTTCAAAGGAATCAAAATAGACTTATGCCTATCCTTCATTATAGTAAGGAATTTCTTTAACAATCATGAATATCCTCTCAATTATACTTCCAAGGTCTATCAAGTAAAATATGATAAGAACTCATCTCCTCAATGTCACATAATACTTCATCTCTATAGGTACCAATGTGAAAACTCACCATGCACTTCTCTTTCACCTTTATTGCATGACCAAATTGTAACCAACTTATCCTATAAGGAAAAGGATGTCTCAACCTTTTTAGACCAAGCTTCTGAACCATTTCCTTAGCAACTAGGTTATCAATACTACCTCTATCAATAATCACCTTACAACATTTACCACCAAACTTGAACATAGTATTGAATAAGTTCTTCCTCTTACAAGAATCAAATTGCTTCAAGGGTAGCAAAGTTATCCTAAGAAAAATATTCACACCCTCTATCCTAGGTTCATTCTCAGTAACCTCATTCACCACAACATTTTGGCAACTACTGACCTTCTTATCTTCATAGGGACTTTCAAATGACTAATTTCCTTCTTTACCATAGTTATAACAAGTACCTTTGAACACACCTCTACCTATCCTTCTCCTTGGTTCAATAGGTTTTGGTTCATCCTCAACTCTGAGTTTATCCATTACTGATAGTTCTTGCTTCTCTTTCATTTGGGAATTACTATAATGTCTTCTCTTTAACCTATCTTCTACCTTAGTGGATGTTGATAAGAATCTTCTACCAAGTCAATCTTCAACATACAAATATCATCATGGATATTGAATTTCAGACCATTAACATACCTCGCCACCTTTTATTTAGAAATTTCTCTATGTCCAGACTGAATAGTCAGCTTGTAGAACTCCTAAGTATAATCTTCCAAAGTCATCTCCTTCTATTTCATAATCTAGAATTTCTTAAATAACTCAAGTTCATATTTAGAAGGAATGAAGTTAGACTAAATAGCTTTGTCACCATCAACTACCATCGATTGTTCTTCATCTCACCTTCATCTTCTTGGTCCCTCTGTAACTGTTTCCACCATAAAGAAGCATGTCCCTTAAACTTAGTCTGTGCCAACCTCACTCCAAGAGGATCTTTAATGTCTTCCAGCTCAAATTAGTCTTCTAACTCACTGATCCAATCAGTTAGATCCTTGAGTCTCAATGTACCTAAAATTCTGGAAACCTCTATTTGGTAGATTATACTCAACTAAGCTCTAGATATCTACAATCGATCATATGTGTCTCCTCCTGATATTTCTATCTGATCGGCTCTGTGATTTCCACTAGATCCAACAACTTAAAAATCTTCATTAGCTTCTTCATAGCCATCATCCATTCTTTAAACTCTATGCAATAAAAAATTTATGATACCTTCTATGATTTCTTTCTTCATTTTCGTCATCTCAGATCTAAATATTTCTATTATCCTCACTTCCACCTCCTCAGAAAGATTTGCAATCGCCATAGGATCCAATGTTCTTAGAGACATCTCTCTAGATCTTTGGAAACCCTAAGATCCATAAGAAACAAACCTTTAGATCTGATAACACTTGATGCAGTCAAGCTCAGAGGATCTAATAAAGGACTATTCAAACTTGCATCCAACAACAAGATCAATACATCAGAAAACAACACCACATGAGATATATCAATATCACCTTATATTATCTTATAATTCCAATTACATGCAACATGTTGGGTTGTAAGGCCTTCCCTATTAGGCTCAATTACATTAAAAAAATTCAAAAAGATCTTGCAAGGACCAACCTTGTCCATCTAACCTATAGCTAAGTGGAAGAAACTAGATCTGAACTTGTGCTTGCAAGCCACCAACCAATCTGCAATATTTGTCTACCCACTTGCAACTATCTGCAACAACTTACAATATTTTATCTTATTAGCTTACTCTTCTCTCCTCTATCTATCTTCCTATCATTCAGTGTCTATAAACATCAACCTAGACTCTCTTTTATACACACTTTACATGAGTTGGCTTGTAAACAATAATTAAATGACCTCATCGGCCAGATACTCTACACTTAACAAATATTAAATGCACATGTCAGGTGATAATAATATCAATATACATAGGAGAACACATCCACCTAGATTTAGGTCCACACAAGATCCAATGCCACAAATACACATGCATTAGAACTTAGTATGATCCCAATGACCCCCTCAAATTATGGATGCAATCTCCAATGTCCGCCCAATCCATAAACATAAGTTAGTGAACCCCAACAACTAGTTGGTAAACAAGGAGACCAATAGCTAGACCAATCGGTGAAAGACACAACCAATTAGAAATCTACTAAAAAGACACCATCGAGATGCACACACCATTCAACTACCACCAATAAGAATATCCTGAGTAGAATATCCCCGCAAACAACAACACCTAGCACCACCAAGTCTAGTCACCAAGTCCAACAGTGAAGCAATACATCTTCCAATTGAGAACTACCTCCAAAGTGACTAAGCACCTCAGGTCTCCAACCAATTTAACTAATAAAACAAAAATCAAATCCAAACATGTTTTTGGCGACAAAGGATTTCCAACTATCCTAGGATGCTCCTGCATCAGACATATAGATTCTAGCAAGTACTTACTATAAGGTTTCTCTTTTTGTTTATTTAATTCAATTATTTCACATCTCATATCTTGCATTTTTTGGTTGATGCTGCTCATGGGGGACACCTCTTATTGTTGTATGAGTCCCTCTATATCAAAGTCAGGAGGAATTTTGACACTCATAGATGCGAGATGCATAAAGTACTTATCCTTGTCAAGTTGCATAAGAGTGTGCATCATTTTCTATAAATGTTTGTCCTTTTGACATCTTCTAATCTCCTATTTAATGGGTTCTTCAATCAAGGAAGAGGCACTAGTGTGGTGACTTTGTTCATCATATTGGGACCCCCAATTGTAATTTGATATTTTCGATGTATTTTGTGCAACCAATATTTATTGATCAAAGATAGGTATTGACTAATACGGAACTAAAGTATCTATTTGTGGGATTTCATGATTTTCTCTTGGTTTCTAACAAGATGATAGTCCTGGGAGAAGATTGTCAATAGATTTTCCCTTAGAATAAAGATTGAATTTTTTATTTCTCATTTAGATCATGAAAGATAACAATGGTTTCAAGTCTAAAATGACTAGGTTGATGTATCAATGTCAAAGATTTTTGAATGATCGCTTGTTAATAGATTAAGAAGATATGGTGGGAAGATTCACTAAACAGGGTACAGGATATCATATTTTTAGGTTTGAATAACTATTGAATTACACTTTTGACTGAGTTTATTTGTGATTGATTGTTGATGGAGAAGTCTACGACAATGAAGATCATGTGAGAAACTAGGATGGGAGATGATGGTAAGCTAGTCATGAGGTTAAGAACTGAAAACTGTTGTGATAAGATGTTGTAATGATCTTAGTGAGAGAATTTGCAAAGATACCATAGATCAAGCTATTTGATTGAGATCCCATATGACAATATACTAGCTCCCATAAAAAAATTATGTGGTCTCCACACTAGTTCTTCCTCCAAGGAGTTTTTTTTACAACAATTTTAAAGACAAGAAATGAAAAGATAACCTAGGACAATTTGCCACTCATTTTTGGATGAAAGTTCAGATAGTTTTTTCTCAAATGTTAGTTTTTGGAGATGTGATGTGTCATTAAAAGTGTTTTTGTGGCTGGAAGTGTAAAGTTTCAAGTGATTCAAACACATCAAACACAAAGAGGGGATGATCAAACACTTTCTATCCCTAGAGTCAATTTGGCTTAGTATCAAAATCTTTTCCCACGCCTGATATTCCTTCGCCTCACACAAGAGTGATGTTGGATTTTTCCAAGACTATGCACGTTGTGGGTTTTGAAAAGATACTCAATTCTCAAATCACATAAGCTCCCTCATGCCACATTCATGCTTTAAAATACCTTTGTCAATACATATGATGAGTGTAAAAATATTTAGGTGATCTAGGTAATCCAGTTGGATGGATCCTTGCATAAATATTATGATACTTTTGGAGGTAATTCTTGTAGCCTCTATCTAAAAGTGTCTAGTAAGGATATCCATTCATGACTATCTCTTATAATTTCATAAGAGAAATTAAGGCATATATTTCTACAACCACCAAAAATGTATAGTCTCTCAAGAAATATTGAGACCTCTTAGCCCTACACAAGTTGAATGTACTCCCCTTGTAGTCTTGTAAACAATATTTAGACTAAAAGCCCCTACAAGCACCTAGTCAATTGTAGTCTTTTCTTAGCAAGATTGAGGCAACTAGGCCCTACACATGAAGAGGCATTAAAAGTATAAAATATACAAGTGTTCCCTCTCTTTGGATTGAAGGAAGCTTTTGATTACAATTGGGTGGAGTAGCCAGGTTTGCTTGCTCCCCACTTGGTTAGTTCCCAAAAGATTTATCTCTTGGGAGGCCCTCTAAAGGTAAATGCGTGAAAGAAATGGATATCAAATGGAAGGTCAGGATTTCTGATTCTCCTTCCAAGAGGAGAAGAGAATACTCTCATATTTCTCTTTTTTTCTCCCAAACACTCCAATCACACTTGATTTTCTCAAAAGAGAAGTATTTTTTCCTAAGCTCAATCAAACATGTTTGGGTTTTTTATTCTTCCAAAGGAAGAAGAGCATAATCCCCTAATGTTTGATTCAACCCAAACAAGAAACACCCTAATTACAATAGGTACCTAAGAAATCATCTAAGAATGCACATGCTTTGTTTGGTTGATAAAATCACAAGGACACCTGCAAATACAAGCGCTAGAAGTCTCATAACTTTTCTTTCTTTCAAAGCATCCTACAAGAACAAAAAGGTTAGTAATCTTTGAAAATTATCTACTAGTGAGACTTTGGCAACTAAATCTTTGTAGAAAATGTCCTACAAAAACTAGTTAAAATAGAGAACCACAGAGAAAAAAGATCATATAACACATGCTAGGGGTTAGAAAATTAAAATCAGCTCAATAGGAACCCTAAAAACACTTTATGTTCCTAAAACAACAAATCACAGAGAACAATCTATCACTCAAAATTGCATGACAAACTATATACTATAATACGACAAAACAAGTATCAATGAAAGCCCGTGTGACAAATATAATACACCCGAATGATAAAAGAAATTGAAATCATACTTTTACAAAAGAATACTAGTCACCACATGACAAACTATTGCTCACTGAATTATTGTATGAGCCAGAATCAAGATTTGCATGACAATGAACACAGTTTCATTAAAATGTGAAAAATCATAAAAATGAGGCAACAATTGATTTTTCTGCCCCATGGTGGGTTCCAAATGTGTGTTTGGTAAAATGTGTGATCAACTCTGCAAAACAATAATTCAATAAACCCTTACATCAAAAGGGTTAACATGAAAGAAATAATCAAAATTTTGCATAAACACCCTTGAAATTGGCTTATTTCTTCCTAATTGAAGTGTGTGTGATTCTCGTGAGTGCCCATCAGATTGGACATGGAGAATCAATGAATTGAATACCCCAAAAGAATAGATTCAATGCAAGAATGAGATATATTCATGTGCTTGCATAATCTACTCTCAAAATCTTCGAAAATAAAATGCATAAACTATCAAACTAAATGCATGGTAACTATAGAGAATTAAGCTACAATGCAAGTGTAAACTATCAATAAAATGAGCAATGGATCTACCATTAATCTATGAAAGGAAGCTAATTTGTCATTAAGATAAAAAAAATAAACTAAAAATGCAAGAGCTAAGAATGCAAAATAAAAAACCCTAGAATGAAAAAATAGCATTATAACTATACTCTCCAAATCTTCTTGTTATGTTGAGCAAGGGAGCTATCCCCTTTATAGGAAATTCCAAGATGTGGACGGTTGAGATTAAGAGGAAAATGGAAATGAGCAACGATGGAGATGCAAATTTCCTTAATCCATGTGAGCTTGATCTATGTGATTTGGTTGGTCAACCTTGTGGAGAATAAGTCAAAATTGATATTTTCACTTTTATTTGTTTTATTTGATTTTCTTGTGTTCACACATGTTGGAATGAGTTCTTTTGATTTTAAAGGGACTTTAGGACAATTTGATTTATCCCAATGTTTTACACAATTTAAGTATTGATGAGTGATGATTTGATTCAAAAAGTTAGGATTAAAATTATGTAATAAATTTTGATTAAATCCTCTCATAATTACGGTTTAGGATCTAGCTTATCAATGTCTTTGATTTAGGATTTATTAAGACCAATTAATCAAAAATAGGGGCTATAGGTTTGCTAGACCAATTTTAGGTTCTTACAATACATATCCCAAAATAGCTTCCCCTAAGCTTGCATGTCTCCATTCCCCATATACAGTGCTCGCTAACATAAAATGTACTCTTGTACCCTGCAAACCTACTTTCAAGACTTAGTCTATTTGCAAGCCTTAACCCGAAAATTGTGTTTCACACCAAGAGATCATCCATAATAGACATTTTTCCATAAATGAAAACCCTAATGTATTCCTAATAAATCCTAAATGAGCCACATGCCAACATCATTAGTAAATATAGTGAACTCTTTCAAACCTTATTTGGTGGGAATTGAAGTGAGTGCTTATGTAGAAAGTGTTGCAGTGAAGGATATCTTTAGGTAGATCAATCTCACATGTAGGGGATTTATGTGGATGAATCAGATATAAGAATTTAACTTCAATATTTAGATTACTAAATTGGTGCAAAGTCAAGGTTTGGCCAAGCTTATGGCTGAGTCAAATTTGGATGTTGTTTAGATAAATCATGTGGAGTTAAGAGATGCAAGTGCTAGTATTGAATGATTTCAATGGTAAAAACATATTGTTTACTATCTCAAGAATATGAAGTGTCATGAGGAATTGAGTGATAATAAAAAAAGGTCACTGAAGTTGCAAGCTTCCATGTATGTTCTCATTTAAAGGAATCTTTATTGGAGAAATTATGAAGGGTTATTACTTTTTTCCTGGATGAATATCAAGTTGAGGAGGTTAAGAAGCAATTAAATGATGGTGTATGTGGTGACCACTTTTTAACAAAGACAACAACTCACAAAATCCTAAAAATAGATTATTATTGGCCCATTCTATTTCATGACTTCCATGACCATGTAAGAAAATGTGAGTTGTGTCAACGATTCTCTGGAAAACTAAAATATCATAGGGCACTTTCATGCAATCCTTTGCAAAAAGGGGAGCTTTTTCAAATGTGGGGAATTGATTTTCTTGGTGAGATTGATTATAAATCAAGTGGATTACAGAGGTGGATTTAAATAGTGATTGACTATTTCACTAAATGGGTAGAAACCATACCCACTAGGTAGGCCGCTAGCAAAGTGGTGATGAAAATTTTGATGGATAACATATTAACTAGATTTGGATTTCCTTGTAAATTGATTGCTGATAATGGAATGTGTTTTAGATATAAAGAATTTGTAGATTTTTGCGATACATAAGGAATTATAGTTTCTTATGCATCTTCCTATTACCACAAGGGCAATGGGAAGGCTGAGTCAAGTAATAAAAATATATTGAAGATCTTCAAGAAGATGCTATCAAATAAAAAAAGGACATGGGATTCCAAATTATCATTAACAGTATGGGTTGAAAGGATAACAATCAACAAGTGCATTGGTTGTTCTCCCTTTGAGTTTCTATATGGGAAAAGGGCAAGATTAACATTGAATAATATGCTAGTTATCTATAAATTTGTTATGGAGAAAGATATTGATGAGGTAAAATTCATGAGTGACATATTGGACCATTTGATTGAATTGGATGAAAGAAGAAGAAGGGAACAAAATAAGAATGAAAAAATAAATAAGGAGTATATGGATTTGCGTGATAAAAAGGCCACTGATAAAGCCTTTTTCCAAGGAGAATAGGAATTCAAATGGAATGAAAAAAGTTAGGATAAGGAGAAAATGGAAAGTTTGAGTCCCTACGAGATGTCCCATATGTGATTTTGAGAAAATGGGGGGGGGGGGGGGCGAC